>JAABKJ010003783.1:0-25385 GCA_011634705.1 Andricus grossulariae
CTGGGAGCGAGTGCAATTTTTAAGATTAGCACCTGCTCCCGGCTAAATCCTGCGGTTGTCCTTATGACAAACTTTTATCTATATATATTAACAACCACCGCAGGGTCCCACTGGGAGCAACTGCCATCTATAAAATGACATCGGCTCCCAGTAGGACGGCGGTAAATCCCATTAATGGCCACGTCTCACGACCGTGAGATGGGTGGCATGATGAAATTACGACGACAGGCCGGCGAAACCTTTGTGTGTCTTGAGAACACGAAGCGTCCGATCACAAGGACAATTCCTTTAACCGAATATTTTGGGTACAGTCGTTGCAACTCCCTTTCAAGGTCTTGATACTTCTCCTTTTCTTTCTCCGTGGCAGTGATGTTGTAGTCGGCCAGAGCCGAGAATTCGATCACGAATATGGTTCGTTTCTCGAAATCTTGGTGAACAGTGTCAGGCCTCGTGTGAGCAACCGTGACTGCTGTCCGAAAAGCGTACTTCCAGAAAATTTTGCACTTCTCGTTTTGGACAATTGACTCTGCACCTATCGCTGGGAACTTCTTTACATAAAATGCGGTTAGGATATACTAAGATAGGAATGCCACCGTACTCGCGTGCGAAAATGAAACCTTCTATACCTGAACGAAGCCCGCTGATCTGAGAAAAGCAAAAGTTTGCTCCTTCGACAAGGACTGTTTATCTAGATTTCTGTGAAAATTTCCGTGCATTTTTTAGTCCAGTAGATCTTGATTGAATTTTTCAACTTCTGCTTTCTTCACTTTGGTTTTCAGATTTGAAGCATCTAGATGGAGTAATGCACTTTCCTCACTTCCGATGTTAAAATTCAGGCCAAGGGTCTCAATCATCTCCTGATTCCTGACCATTTTTAAAAGAGGATCTCTTCTGTTTTCAACGATGTAAGCTGTACTTATAACGATTCGGTTATGAAGACATTGAAGATTCAGAAGTCGGCGTCCGCCTTTACGGCGTGAGATGTATAATCGCGGAACAGACGAATTGATATGCAAGCTTTTATGTATATGCATGATCCTACATGTGGTGATATCAAGGGCCGTAAGCTCGTTCTTCGTCCAGTGAACCATCCCAAACGAGTAGAGTAGAACTGGGACGACAAGCATGTTAGTCGCAGATACTTTGTTCAAGGCCGACAGATTGGAAGACAAAATCTGTTGAAGAAGATGCTTGTATATGCTTCGGAGAGACTCTGTAACTGATGTTACGTCCTGAATACGGCTTTGGGGTACACCCAGGTATGTATAGTTCTCTCCAGTGTTAAGATGTCTAATAATACTTATATCCACAAGCTCAGTGTCCTTGAGAACGTCAACAATCTTTCCTTTCTTTAGATGAACCTTGGCACATTTATCCAATCCAAAGTTTATCCCAATCTCTCCTGCGTACTTCTTGACGATATTTATAGTAGTTTGAAGTTTGCTTTTACAGAGGCATAGATCTTCAGGTCATCCATATATAATACATGAGTGAACTTATGCTCGCGATGGTTTGTGTTGATTTTTGACAGGAACAGGGTGATCACTGAAGAGGCGAGATGGATTAGCGAAAAACTATTAGTTCTCTCTAATCCATCTCTCCCTGCTCTGTGTTCTCTTCCTTGCTTGACATAACACCCGTATTTTGTCAACAATGTGTTGCTTCATTGTCAGCAGCTTTGACTGCATAAGAAGCGATTTTTTATCTTACTTATCTCAACTCTGAAATGGTCAGCCCTTTTCTCATTTCACCAAACTTGAGACAACACTCTAATAAATCTACAGTCCCAATTTGAAAAAATCATCAGAAAATAATTTCATCCGCAAAATACCTTGATTATTTAGAACTTTTTACATTTGTGTCCAACAAAAAAATGTAATTAGTATAAATGCCAAATATATTAGATTTATATTAAAAAATGTCGACTGTCATTTATCAATCTTTTGAAGAAATAGTTTTTACTATTTTTAAACAAATTTTCAAGATACTGAATATCATGTACTATTAGGTTTAATCGAAAGTTTTAAATTTTGAAAATACTTTACATTTGTTCATTTCGCTTCAATCAATCTTGTTAATGAAATCGACCCTCATTCAAAGACCCAACAAATTTGTATCAATGACGGATTTGATTTGTCAAATCCTTCAGAAGTTAGCGAGGCTACAACATTAAGATAACCACACAGGCAGACATACAGACAGGTATGCAGACAGACATCGGCAGCATATTCTGCTCCCATGCTACGATGTGATCGCCGTGCCAAGGGCTGAATGGTACCTTGGCTAACAAATCGTTAAACATCCCGGCCTGCCCCCCTCACTAGAGGTGGACAGGCCGGGGTCTCAAGCAGGGTTCTGTAGGGGGTGTTTCTAATTTCCTAAGCTTCTCGTGAGATAATTGAATAAAACATGGGAAAAAAACAAAAACAATGAGGGGCCCGTTCCGGTACCCTCTTCTAACACACCGCCAGTGGTAGAAGGCTCCTCAGGGGGCAGCCTACCACGAGCTGTACGAACTTCTAAAGCAATTTCGGCCCTGGATTGGCGACCCTTTCTAGGGTCCCTAAATGGGCCTCTTAATGGTTGAGACGGGAATCCCCATGATGCATATTAATATGCACCACAACAAAGACGGGTCGGCCGTTCTAGCCGGGCGTTTGTCAGTGAAGCAGGTAGGAGTTGCCCGAATCCAAGAATCCTGGTTATACAGGAAATGTATGAGTGTCTTGTCAGGATGTGGCTCCATACATAAGGGGCCACAAGAAAAAGATCCAATGGCAGGCATAGCCATCAAGGGTATGGATGCGATCTTGGTGCCTAAGTTCTGTTCCAAATATCTCACCGTTATCAAGGTCAGATTCAGGGGCAGTATCGGAGAAAGACTAGAGGTGTGTCTCGCCTCGACGCATTTCCCGGGCGATGTCGAGGGACCCCGCCTCCCAGAGAGGTGGAGGATCTAATACGGCACTGTCAAGAGAACCAGATTCCTCTGCTGTTGATCTGTGAAGAAAACGCTTATCACACGGTATGGGAAAGCACAAACATCAATGACAGAGGAAGAGATTTAATTGAATATATAGCGGGAACAGAGCTGGAGTTTCTGAATCGGGGTGATACCTCCAAATTCTAGACTAAAAATAGGAGTTAGGTTCTCGATTTGGCTCTATTTTCGTGTGTACTGAGGAGCAGGGTAGTGGGCTGGAGAGTCTCCGATAAGGAGTCTCTCTCGGACCTCAAATATATCACGTTTCGATTAACCCTAAGAAAACCGGTGATTTCCAGGATCAGAAACCCCAGAAATACACTTTGGGTCTCATATAAACAGGAACTCAAAGGGAGGCTCGCGGAATTCCCCACAAGCTATGTTATCATTGATGAGTTAGAACACGCCGCAGGTTTTCTACGAAGGACTATGGCCACATCATATGAGAAGAATTGCCCTACAAGCACAATTAAGTCTATGCAGGGAGCAGAATGGTGGAATACCCACATGGAGAAACTCCGTAAGAAAACAAGAATGTTGTGCACTAGGGCAAATAGATTTAAATTGCCTTTAGACTAGGAAATTTATGAGACGGTCCAGTATGAATACAATAAAACTATAAAAAAGTATAAACAGGAGGATTGGAAGGGCTTTTGCAAGGAATCGAAAGACATTCCTGACGCAGCGAGGCTCCACAAGATCCTAGCGAAAAATCTTGAAGCTCGCCTTGGACTCATAAGGCTTGATAATGGTAAGTTCGATGAAGACGAAGAAGCAATGATGAATCACCTGATGGAAGGTCATTTCCCGGATTTTTCAGCGAATCTGAACCGACCAAGAGGAGGAAGGCTGGGGCCTAGAGGCGCAGTGGGCCGACTGGAATTTCGCCGCTGAAGCCGTTTATTACAAAAAGGTCGAATGGACCGTAGGGTCTTTCTGTCCCTTCAAATAATCAGGGGCGCATGGCATTTATCCGCCGCTTTTACTAAACTGCATGGATCTAGCCATCCTTCCTCTGACGAAATTATTTGGGGCAAGTATAGCCCTTAAACACGTGCCATTGGCATGAAAGCGCGGCAGATTGGCCTTCGTTCCCAAACTTGGGAGTGAGCGTTACACTGCTGCAAAAGATTTCTGACTAATCAGCCTGACGTCTTTTATTCTGAAGACGTTGGAGAATCTGGTCGAGAGATACATTAGGGATGAGGTGCTCTTGGCCTCCCCGCTGCACAGAGGGCAGCATGCTTTTCAGGCAGGCTGCTTGGTAGAAACTGCGCTTCATGCTGTTTTTGAATCATTGGAGCCGCTGTTCGAAGAAAAGAGGTATTCTGTGGGAACTTTCTTGAATAGAGAGGGTGCTTCCAGCAATACTCCTCCAGAAGTCATCTGCCGAGAGGCGTTGAGATGTGGTGTGCTGGACCAGCTAGTATGCTAGATAGGAAGCATGGTACTCCGGAGGAGTCTCGAAACCAGATGGGGTAAAGGCCTAGTAAGGGGAATAGCTCCACGGGGTCGCCCACACGGGGATATCCTGTCGCCCCTCCTGTGGTGCATTGTAGTGGAAGGCTACCTTCGAAGGCTAAGTAAAGAGGAGTATTATACTCAGGGCTATACGGATGACTTTGTAATCCTAGTCAGGGGGGCTCTGGAAACGTTGATGGGTCTTACGAGGTCTTATGAGGTCCGGAAAAGGCAGGAAGTTTGTCATGACTTTTCGGATGTGCAGGAGAGCCTTTGTGTTGACGTGGGGTCTAGGACCTAAAATGCTTCGGTCCTATGAATACATAGGACCGAAACCGGTACTGGCAATAGCGTCTTGCTGTGTCGGTATGGCCATTAAAAGCTGTATCCGAACAAAACACCCGGAACACTGGGAACAAATTCAGAGTTGCCGTCATGCGAAAGCCATTCTGGGTTATACCTATTTGATGGACAGAGCCAGGGATATCTTTTGCTTACCCAAGAAAGATATAAGGACAGTGGTACGGATCCTAACTGGGCAAGGATGATGAAACATCCCTGCATGTATTATTCTAGTGCCCGGCATTAGCTAGGCTCGGGCAACAAACACTCATGACCCATTGTATGGAACCTGAGGAAATTCCAGCGTGAACAGTAGTCGACATACTGGACTTCACCAAAAGGTCTGGGGTCAATTGCTGAAATCGAATAGGTAAGGGTGTGGCACAGTAGGCTTTATAGATTGAGCGTCTGGGCAGCTCTTCATAGGCTTCTCGCCCGTCTGAAAAGGAACTAACTAAACAGCTTTTCCTAACTAGCATCCCCTTTTGGCTAATTCTTTGACAATGAGATCTTACAAAAAAAAAAACTTTCCGAACTGGCAAATATAAAACTAAGAGATCAAGGCATGTGTGTGTGATAAGTGTGCATTACGGTGGTGCGAAATTTTTTTTTTTTTTAATTTAGAAATCGGCTGAGGGAAAAAATGTGCGGACTGGAATTCGGAAAAAGTAAAAAAAAAAAAAATTGGTCAATATCTACTGTTTTTTTTTTCATTTTTTTAATTAAAAATTCAAATTTTTGAAAATTTAAATCAGATTTTCTGTAGGTTCGAAAATAATGGAAAATATTTCATAAGTGCACTTTATTGCAGTGAAGGGTAATAAAAAATGAAGGGTCCCGAGGATTAAGGTCATAAGTGGCAAAACACGAATTTTATAGGAGACACAAAAACCTGTCTAACTACAATGCATTTAATTTTTTTCAAGGACTGTTGAGCTATTAGTTAGTCTTATCGGACCATGAAAGGAACATTTTGAAAAAAGCAACCATACCTTTTTAATTTTTTAATGTAAACAAAAGAAGAGGCCTTCGAGCTATCACTTGAGGTAATTTACCGGCGATAAATTTGTCCGAAAATTTCAAGTCAGCCAGATGCAAAACACCATTACGGGTCTGCTAACCTTTCTTCAAAACTTTTGGGCAGGTTTGTATACCTAACCTCCGAACTTGAGGAAAGGACAGCTTGCATAATCGGATTAAATGCAGACTTATCGTCCAGCCTAGAGACAAGCTTAGTTTGAGAGGGTAAAACTGAATATTGTTCTTGCATCTACGTTGCCTTATCGACTCTCGACATGCCAGAGGATCCTTGATTAGGCTGGCGTTAAGATTTTCAGAATTCGAACGCGTGAGGTCGGTGTCGAGGCTGAACAACGAACTGACAGTTCGTAAACATATAGCAGACGATGCGAACTACCAGCCGCCAAAGAAACAGGACGAGAGGAAGTAACGTAGCCGACATGGCGCAACAGTCCCAAGCAAGTCACGAGAGGCAGCATCGGCAGGCTCCCACCCCAACCAGGGGCCATGCTTCCCCGCCCAAAAGGGGGTACCGCAGCTAGCGGCCATGTTTCACTGTCGACACAATATCTCAGCGCCAGCACCAACGGCGAGGAACAATATCAAGTCGACCTCTGCGTCAGGCCAAACCAACTCTGTAACACCACGTCGTTAAGCTCCACTAACAGCGTCGAAGGCAGCGCGCAGCAGACACGACTAACCCTCATCACGGCGTGGCTGCACGACCCTGCACTGACAGAGGCAAGTAAACGACCATGTTTTAGACAGTTTTTGGTCTCCAAAGATGGGCTCCGGGCCATCCACCTCCAGAAAACAGAAGGATGATTCGGAGGTAGAATTTTAGAACTGCAGATAAAAGGTTAAAATGATAAAGGGCTGACCTTGCGAGTCTTTACGACTGCTCGAATTGGTAGCACCCCTAAAGTCCTTACTTTAATCGGTGGACCATGCCACGTGTTATCTCCCTATTGAAATCGATCGTGTTTCGCGAATGAGAAAGATCCATATTGCCCCAAGCATGTGTGAACAAGTATTCTTGGGTATAGATTTCATCCATACATTCGGAATCGTACACGATGGGAGCAAACGAACTTGGTGCATGGCGTACTACCCGAAAATAGTCCACCATTATATCGAGGAGGGTAACGAGCGGGAAGTGGAGACGAGGGATTAAAATCCGACAAAATTAGACCAGTTTTGCGGCCTCAGAGAAATAACAGCTGAGGAGCGACAAGAACTGGACACGCTAGTTGCTAGGATTATTAAGACCCCTCCTGAGGTACTTCAAGCAACGGATCACATAACTCATAGCATGGACGTCGGGAGACACCCACCGATAAAACAAAGGTATTATCGAGTGTCCCCGAAGTTGTTGAAAAATATGCAAGATGAGGAAGCCAGAATGCTGGCAGAAAGAATAGAAGAGCCGTCGAAAAGCGGATGGTTCAGTCCCGTAGTAATGGCCCGGAAGGCCGACGGACGTACAGATTTTGCGTTAACTATCGTAGGCTCAACAAGGTCTCTAAAAAGGATGCGTATCCCTTGCCAAAAATGAACATGATCCTTGCAAAACTTCGCGCCGCGAAATACACAACGACCTTAGATTTAAAATGGGGGCACCATCAAATCCCGATGGCCAAAGATAGTAGGTAGTACACAGCGCTGACAGTTTCTCGAATGGAGCCTGTTCAGTTCACAAGGATGCCCTTTGGACTGTCAGGAGCCCCTGCGACATTCCAGCGACTGTTTAACTTCCTCATAGGGCCGGACATGAAGCCTAACGTCTATGCGTACCTCGATGACATAGATATCGCAAATGAGACGTTTAAGGGTCACCAGGAATGGACCGCTCGAGTAATAGACCGCCTAGAGGGTTCCAAACTAGCTATAAACCCAAAAAAAGTGAATTCGGGGACTGACTGTACGTTATCTTGGATTCTTTGTCAATCAAAAGGGTTAGCAGGTCGACCCGGACCAGGTCAAGCCCCTTTTCTCCTACCCAGCCCCAAGGACAATAAAGCATCTGAGACGGTTCTTGGAAATAGAGTCATGGTACTGTCGTTTTACACCCGAATTTGCGACTGATGCGGAACCACTGAATAAACTGCTTAGGACGAATGCCCCATGGGAATGGGGAACCGAACAGGAAGGCGCGTTCGCTAAGCTTAAAGAACAAATTGCGACAGGACCGATATTGAGATATCCCAACTTCGAAGTCCCATTCATGCTCCAGACTTACGCGAGCGATTTTGTCTCGGGGCAGTCAGAACTCAGTTGCAAGACGGCGTTGAGAAGGTGATCGGTTTACCGAGTATGATGATGTCGGATACGAAAAGAAAATACTCGGTCACGGAGAAGGAATCCTTAGCCCTGATTTGGTTGGTTAGAAAATTTCGTCATTACCTGGAGGGGTTTCATTACACGGTAATCACCGACCAGTATTCGCTGCGGTGGTTACAGAACTTTCATTGTCCAACCGGTCGATTGGCACGATGGGCACTTGGCCTCCTCGAATACGATTTTGAGCTCGTACACCGGATTGGAGCTTTGCACCACGAGCCTGATGTGCTTCCACTTCGCGAAGTGGTAGGGACGACAAGAAGTCTTCGAAGAGCTGCACAACGATCCACAAGCCGCACATATGGGAACTGAAAAGACATAGCGGAGAGCTTCGGTTCAGTTTTACTGGCCTGGCATGTATCGGGACATTTCTCTGTGGTTACGTTCATGCGACACCTGTCAGCGAATCAAGGCTGATTAGAGACCGGCAACGGGCCCAATGGGCCGCAGGATCGTGCAGCAGCCTTGGACCGTTGTTGCCACCGACGTGATGGGACCTTGACCAAAAACGGCACTGGGATTCGAATACCTGGTTGTGTTCAAAGATCTGTATACCAAATGGGTTGAATTGTCATCCATGAAAAGAGCCAATGCCGTAATGATTATTGAATCTTTTAAGGATCAAATTCTGTACCGATTGGGGGCACCGGGAGTGTTCGTAATAGAATACGTCAACCAAGCGTTTCAAGGATTGACAGAGACCTACAGAATTCGACACTAGTTTACCCCGGTGTACTATCCACAGGCGGACCCTGTGGAGCGAGTGAATCGAGTCGTCAAAACCATGACCTCAGCATATGTAGCTCAGGACCATCGGCAGTGGAATGTGTACCTTAAGGATTTCAGGTTCGCCTGAAACTTGGCCATGCATAGCACCACGGGGGTCAGCCCGGCTTACTTGAATTTAGGTAGGGAACTAAAACCTTATAACAGCCTGCGCCGAAGAGTGGAAGAACCACCCGAATTACCTTCACCAGAGCACGAGGATGTAGACAAATAATATTTAAGTTGAAGCAGCTCCAGGACCTGGTCTCCTTATACCATGAAAATGCGTTCGATCGCCAGAAGGTAAGCTACGATAAAAGGCGGTGACACGCGTGTTTAAAGAAGGAGACAGGTCATGCGCAAAGCTTAAATGACGTCCTCAGCCCAAAAAGGGGTAACGAGAGGATTTCAGGGTAAAAAGCAGGGGCCGCACGTCGTAGTCCGTGTTCTAGGACCGTTAGTATACGAGTTAGAGACGGACGACAGACAATTGGTAGGAAAGTTCCTAGTAAAACCGCTAGTCCCCTACCGCAGCAGAGTACCATCGGCAGGAGCACCATAAGATATGACAGGAAGTTGACGTCATACTTGTTTTTAATTGGACGAAAAACGTGAGTCTAACGTTGGTCAGCCCTTAGGTTCATCAGCAACTTGATTGTTTATACATTCCATAAGTATGTGTCATTCTTCTGACGTAATCTCTTTGATATTTTTAAATATAAAATCCTCTTTGATTTTTGCACCATATTACAACAATTCTTGGGAATAGATATAGGGGGTGAACAATATATAATTGAAAGAGTTAAAATAATAATAATATCATGGCTATATAAGGCTCATTATTTGCTTCAGCCCAGAGTTGTATGCTAAACGGTGAGGAAAAAGTTTCACGAATTGAGTATTCGAATTAATTTATTTCAAAAACATATCCAATAGCTTAAACAGTTGATGCAAGTGCGATTATATACTCGAAATCTGACAGGGAAGTTGAACACATTATATTACCAATTTCAAGAATTGTAAAATAGATTTCGATAAATTAAACCAAGTAGGTCTGGAAGTAGAGCACTTCCTTTCAAACAAGAGGCTTCTTAATCTGGAGTTGAACAAAATATGAAATTAATGGCATCAAGAAAGCGTCGACTAGGTACAAATTGAGATTATTCGCAATTGTGCACAACAAATTGTCAGTCTTTTTACCCAAGAGGATGAGTACATTGTTCCAACAGGATGAAGCTCTTCTTCAGGCAACCATGAAAGGATGCGAAGACCAAAATTTCTATATGTTGTATTTGGGGGTTGTCTACAACCAAATAGAATTTGTTAATGGACAATACATGGTGTGAAAGTTCCATTTAACACTCAGTGTTTTAAAACCAATCATGCAAGCAACATCATCAGATAATATGCTCATCGAAATCGAATGCTACATTTTACAACATATAATCTAAATTCATCGTTCCCAAAACAAATCATTGTTGGAGCCGAAACTCAAAAAGATGGAAGCTTGACTTTAGCAGTACGACTAGCTGCAAGTTATCCACGTGCCACCATAGCCCTGCAACCTGAAGACGGGAAACTGTTACAAAGCCATTTTAAACTGATGTCATCATATTTTATTGGAGAAGAGAAGCAGTAAGACATCAATTGTGGAAGTTTTATTATATATTTTAACGCATCATATAGAAATTTTGTAGTAGCATTAGGGGCTGTTAAAAAAAATACGTAATGTTTTTTTCTGAAAACCTTGACCCCCCGCCCCCCATACATAACGCTTTTTCTATAGTAAGCATATGTAACTTTAACATTAGTGTAACGCTCGAGGTGACCCCCCCCCTAAAGGCGTCACGTATTTTTTGAACGGCCCCTTATATGAAAATTATCAAGATGATAATGCACAAGGAAAACGAAAATATCCATTGATATTTCAAGAAACAACGGTTGCTGTTCTCAAGATAGTGAGCTCGTGTGTGAATCAACATCTTCTTAAACTGAGTGTTGTATCATTTCAACATGTTAAAGACGCCTTCATTGAAACTATAGCTGAAGGTGTTTGGTCTGACGTAAAATCAGTGGATGTGAAAAGTGTAGAATCATATACACATAACAATTTGAAAAATTTGAAAAATAAAGCTTCGAGAAAACACGTATTTTCTAATCTTGTACATTGCAGAATTTATTTATTTTTTAATGATTTAATTTAAATTGCAGAGTGTTTGTTGGGATGACATTGAAAAATTACCACAACTTGAAGATGCAAATAGTAGCTCCATACATTAAAATGTACGATGTGTTATGTACGTAGTAATAAAAACAATGATTTTAATAAATATAATTTAAACGAAATATGACTTTTTCTCTGGTAATATATAAGGTTTCAGCATTCTAATTAAAAAACAGGTTATTTTAATAGAAATATTCAAATCTAATCATAGAAAACTTAATATTAATAAATCTTACAAATAATAATCTAATAATAATCTTTAAATATATGCGTTATGGGTACAGGATCCTTTACGTGACTCACAGTAAATACGTCAGTTGTCCAATTTGGTGTGTAACCTTTTTTGAAAATATGCTCAAATTTACTAATACGCGCTTTATTACCTAATTTAAATTTGGATTTTTCATCATTATGTCGAACCTTGAGTTTATTGTAAACATTCAACAGCAATTTCGTCTCATGTCGAGTAGTAACATCTTTCGGCTTCATTCTAATAGTTCGATGTTTGCTATCATTATAAGAAGACATTAAATTAGATCAAATATTTAACTATTTATAATTTCCTTGCAAACTAAATTGAACCCACATCTTATTTTTTAACGTACAATTAAAACGCTCACAAATAGACGCTTTCAAATTATTAAATTTCGAGTACATATTTGTAGTATACCATTCCATAAGATTTTCAAATTTTTAATTGTAAAATTCTTTGCCTTTATCTATTTGTAAGTTCTTAGGCACACAGCCTTCACGCAGTACGGATTCAATTTCAGCAGTTACATCATCACCTCTCTTGGTCTTAACAGGGACAGCCCAAGCAAATTTTGAAAATATGTCAATGATGGTTGATACGTATTTATAACCCCTGTTTTCGCGCTCATTTGGTATAATGTCAACGAAATTGGATTGCCACGTCACGTCAGTACGACGGATGTCAACATGCCGACTTTGTAATTTCTCCTCGCAGGCTTATGCAGTTCCTTCACCATCTGCAGCTTCTCTTCGTCCTTTATTAATCATCATTCTAGACTTCCAATCATCGTACTCTTGTTAACAACTTCAGTTCGAAAGGATGCTATAACTTCATAGATAGACTCTATTTCATGTTTATCATACGTTTTGTTAGATATAAAGTTACTACATAATTTAGATCCTGAGGTTCAGCTAAATAGGACAACTTTTTGTTTTCAATATCAAAATTGCCTTCAGATATGACTTTGAATTCAATTCCTGGTGGACCTCGACTTTCCATTTTAGCTCGCTTAATATGAAGTCCGAGTACATCGATACTCATCTTGATAACGGCTTAGATGCTCAATGAGTGCTGTTAATTATATGATTCTGGCCTCACGCAGTTCATCGATTATCGATATAATGTCGTTTGTGTAACTTGGATTACCAGTAGCTTGAGATGCTAATAGCAAACGTAGGCTATTTAGCAATTCACTCGGATCATCTCAATAAACATAATACAATTGAATATTTCCTCTAGCTACCATATACTGTGGAATTATACCGCGATTTGATAAAGTCCGACTTTTTTTACCATGCCGTGAAGAGGATACTGTCATAAACTTTTCTACAAAATGTTGATACTTTAAAGACTTATTTTCAGGAAGTCTTCCATTAGCTGAGTAATACATTCCATGCGCACTTGTTGCAAGAACAATACTTTTATAATTTTCCTGATCAGCATCACTTATAAAGGATTCATCAGGGGCCTTTTTGATTATTAGTTTCAGTAAGCCCCTGGTTTGCGGATAATTACTATCTTCTATATTATTTTTATGGTTATCGAAACTTATTGGCGAATCCCCAATCATTAATCTATTTTTACATAATTTTCGTACAGCATATACATTATCATGATTCTTTTTTTTATTATTTAACACTAAAAGATGATTTTTTGCGTTATCGTCGATTGAAGCTGTTGTTGCTTCTTCCTCAGCTGACGTAAATGATATTTCACCATCATCACCATTCAGATCTTCATACTTAAAATCTATTTTTTTCACCTCATTCTTCATCTCATTCTCGTCTTTTTTCGTTGAAAGGATTAAGTTTTTTAAATGGCTCCAAACCATCAATTATTTTCTCAAGTGAGGTAACAATTGGTTTTGAATTGTCGCTTAAGGCCTGCTCAGCTGTTCGTTTACCTATCTTTATTAGTCTATGCTTTCGACGAATTGCTTTACTTGCTTTAGCAATTTAATGTGAAAGATCGTGTTGCTTATAAAGATTTTCATTTCTAAGAGACGTGTTAATGCAACTGTGTCTGAAATCGAACTGTCTTCATTCAATTACTATTGATCTATATATCTACCATTCATTTAGATTCACAACACAATCAAATACCTTTCTATATCTACCTTGGTTAAGATTACTATCTTTATCGAGTACAACAAATCCATATTTATTATCATTCCAGCAAGCTAAACACAACTCTTTAAATCGCACAAATGGTGAATCAGTATTCACATGATCATCGTAAATTTGCTTGAGAATTTGCTCAGGGATACGTGCATACGTTTGACTCAAGTAAAAACAATCGACATCCTTATATCTACTCATGGAGAAAAAAGCTTTTATATTGTCTTGTTTGTCACAAGCAATTTCATCGAAAACTATCACTGAATTTGATCGTGCCTCACTTGGTATTACTGAAATTTCATTCGCACTAAAAGCATAGTACTCAACATCATCTACTGATTGAAGAACTTTTTCTAAAAATTGATAATCAGGCTGATTTAAGGATTTGGAATAGAAATACGCGTTTTCAAATCGTAATTCATTAGGATGTGTTATTAGAGCCATCAAGGTATTAGTTTTGCCACAGTTGGATGGTCTACAGAATATTAATCCTATACTGCTCGGTAAAAACTTCTCATGTCGTTTTTCTCTTTTTTCATGTTGCGTGAGCGAATCCAAATTTGCCGGTAGATGTTCGTCTAGAATCTGAGGTTGAAGAAAACTTTCCGGGTCAAACATCAGCTTATTGTTCAATTTTACATGATCGCATATTTGAATATAAGCCAGTAAGTGGACATGTAAAAAAGTAAGTATAAAACTACTAACATTATGGCGAATCACTTCAGTTGCATTCAGCATGAAGCGTGTGGTGGACATGCAGGGTTTAAAATTACCGTGTAACTAATTTATGTTAAAAAAGTTAGCTGTATTCTTTATCAGTGATCAAGTTAAGCCATTTGATATTGTATTCCAAACACCTTGTGACTGAATGTCATCGCTATGCAGTATAAATGTATGAATCAATTGTTTAAATATAATTACCGTGGCCTTCCTTGGAACTCTGGCGACGTACCTTCTATATTTGTGAAAGCTATAATGGAAACAACATGTCAAACGATTGGAAAAGAAAAATTGGCTAAAATGCTTTGCAATAAACTCTGTGGAAATTATTATATTGCATGAATGAGGATGTCCTTCGTTAAACTGTTTACGCAAAGAGTCACCTAATTTTATTGGATGTCCTCGACATATGAGTGTTAAAGAATTGAATCGTGCACATCAAAATGTTACACTGCTGAAAACTTGGATATCAAATAAGCTATTTTAGATATAATATATTTTTAAGAAATGTAACTTTTTTATAAATAAATGAATATATAATCTGAAATTTACATTCGGTTTTTTCGAACCTAGTTCCCTGGAGGTATATATTAAGGTTATGTCAATTAAAACAATCAATTGAATGAAATTACTTTTTATTAAATAAATAACTTTATATACTTATATACATGTTTTAATAAACGCTGTGCATAATTTCAATTCTTCGTTCCGAATTAAATTCATTCGTTAAATTGAACATTTATACGAGTTTTATATTCGCTGTAAATAATTGCAACTCTTTTTTTCTTGAGAATTAAGTTCATTTATCAACAGTGAACATTAGTCTTTATCCACATCCATTGCCTCCTGTGATTGAGTTTTGTGGCCCCATGAATGTGTATCTGTTGTATGAGGAAGCAGCATCCTCTTATCATCTCGCCAGCTGAGAGCAATCTTGTTTTACTTAATCGATTGAACTTCATGTTTTCGGCTTCCAGTCAACCGTTGAGGTCGAATAAGAATTTGATAATGTAACAAAGTTTGCTTGCAGTCGGCACACGTTATTGTCCTTAATGTGGATCCTTTAATGCCTTTATCTTTCTTGTTTCCCTCTTCATTCCCCAAAACTTTATACTCGTATAATTTTAATCTGAGCCCAACAAATTCAGTCACAATTTTTCCGCTGCATTCGTCTTTCATGAGCTCCAAAACTTTTTCGTTCAGTAATTTAATTTCATAGACATTATTTGGTGGATAGTCTGAAGTGTAAAATTTGCGTCTCTTTTAATATAATCATAGAAATTTGGAACTGTAGTGTGGTAAATAAAGCTGTCTGTGTCAGTATAAAGTAATTTTGTTTTGTCATTGAAGGTGTATTTCATGTAATTGCAATGAAAGTCATAAATCGTTATCTTTGATATGTCAAGAACAGTGAATCCAATATAAATAGCTTTTTAAAATTAGTTTTGGGTTTATTCATTTCAATAATCACCATGTCTTCACTGATCGTGTAGCTATGAAAATTTGGTTTGTCAATCAGAGCTTTTGCACCGCATCTTCCCTCCCACTTTGTTATTAACCTAACATCTTTATGCTTCCTTACGTTCTCCATGGTCTTACCAAAGACTGAGTTGTTCATGAGTTAAAATTTTTTTGTTTCAAATACATTTTTTGCCTGCTTTCTTAAGTCAGTATTTAAATCAATATAGCCTTTTAGCCATGGTTTTTGTTTAAATTGTAAAACTCTGAATTTTAACAAGTTTCATCCTCAAATTTACATACTGTTTTAAGTTTTGATAATGGAGAACGTAATTCGTTTTTGATTTCAAACCATTTAAAATCACGATAGGGTAAATATTAAATTATAGCTTTACCGTATTGATGATTATTATATCCAAATACGTGATGTAAGATTCTGGTTCCAATGGGTTAAAATTAAACCCATGAATCTCTTATTTTCTTTCGCATGCCTATTGGAGCACTGAGATATACCATCTCTGATGACACTTTCAATAAGTAATAACATTTCTACATCTGTTAATAGATCAAGTTCAATTTCTGCATACTTTAACATAGAATCAAAGGTAAGCTCAGATGCTGTATAGTAGTGTAATGAATCTAAATTATATGTTTCAATACAACGACATCAAAAACTTTCAAAAATTTCTGGCACAAGATAACATAATTTTTTTAGTAGAAATCTGAATATTGACCTAACTTTTTTAAATTAAATTTTTCCCAAACCTTGCAGGAATGATTATAATCTCTATCCGAAATACCCTCGTCATTTAATTTCGAATAAAATTCCTGTCACCTTCAAAGCTTATTGCCCATTCTTTTGTAAAAAAATGAGAGTCGTAGCCGGATAATATAATTTACGTTACACCTGTCATGAGCAGGGCTACGTAATTTCCCCGCAAAATGACAGTGATCAGGATGTTTTACATCATCATTGTTGAAATCTTGCTCACAAATATGACAAACTTTGGAGTTTTGAAAATCATACTCCTGCTTTAATGTTAAGGGTTCCATTAGTACAGGATTGTAAAAACAAGAATCTGCTTGTACAGCTAGGTTTTTTATTCATTGACAAACCACGTAATGCAGTCTTCATCACGATAAACTTGAGGTTCAGATTGTGAATCATCAAAACTGTATTTTGTGTAATAAGCAACACTTGTAGGTATATGTTTTTGATAAGTATTTCCTTGAATGTTGGTAGCTAGCTCTAAAAAACACTCTATATCAGCATACACTGCGAATTGAACCTTCTCTTTGTATTTACAATTTTTAAACTTTAAAATGTTATCTTTTTCTGTGGGAAGTATTAGTGAGAAACGAGTAGTAAACCTAATTGAAGGACAAGTGGAGCAGCTTAAACTACACTTCTAGAGAGATGATCAGCAGTCGTGGAATAGACCTGTCACATTTTGGTCAACAGGAACCTAACAACGACTAAGGGTGATTATTCAATCAATTATTATTTAGATTATCACATTCAATTCTATATTTTTCAAGAGACTTCTCAAACTCAAAGCGGCACAAACACCAGTCACAAAAGTAAGTAGGGCCATGATCTTTCGTTAGTTGCGATTTCACTAGTTCAGATAGAATGTTGATTAAATAAAAATGATACACTTCTTTATCTAAGTCAAATTTAGCATTTTCAATCATGGGAAGGTGAATGATAGGTTTTTCAGATTTTCGGTGGCTTAAAAAAACTGGAACAATTTCCTGTTTCTTGCTATATTGTGTTCTTTATAGTTTTCGACCTGATTTTTCTCATGGAAAAGTCAGAATTGATCTATCTCCAAAACGTGAGTCAGTATGAGCAGTGAAAGAGCGCACCTTTCACTTGCGGTAGCGATGTGGGCTGAACTTTAACATCTTGTATTGTAAATTTGAAAAGATGTAAGGTTTTCGACCAGGTTGGTTTTATAATAAAAGGTGTTTCGTGTTTTCAGCTTGCTGGTCAGTGTTTTTGTTTCTAAACCTCAGACGTTTCGCCCGTCGACGTAGGGCTTCATCAGTTACAAACTAATGAACATCTAGAACTGTACATGTTTTTAGTTATAATACATGGTAGTTATATACATTTTCGTTGAGCATCTTACCAGAATAGAAGAAAGAGGAGAGCCTCCATTTTATTCCTTTCTTTGAATTAAGTTAATCAAATGTGGGGGTAGAATTCTTTCGTCTCTACAACGTAGAAGGAATCTCCTTTCATTTTGGAGTTTACTAACCTTTTTTGATGTTCTGATCCAGTTTTTCATCTCCATGACCGATTCGTTGTTTTGGCAAGATTCCCTTACTTTTTGAAAAGAACCAGTCCTTAAGTGTTCAATTGCATTCCAGTAATTTTTCAGCTTTCAGATAATTTAAAAAGATATAAGGTTTTCAACCAGGTTGGTTTTATAATAAAAGGTGTTTCGTGTTTTCAGATTTCTGATCAGTCGTAGGGTCTCATCAGTTACAAACTGTTGTAATAGTAAATTATAGTAAAATTTAGCTAGCCTGCTGAAGGTCCCTTTTCTCGTGCGGCGTCACATATAAATCTTCATTTTTAATATTGATCACAGCTTTTTTTCTTTGAATAAAATCAGTTAATTAAGAGAAAGTTGAAGAAGCTACCTGAAAAGAGGCGTACCTATTAATATTAACGCATAAGTTTGCGATTTCTATTGAACTCGAATCCAAATCTGTTGTTTTTAGTTTATTAATTTTAACTTGAACCTGTTCTCTGACTTTTTCGTACCCATCTTCATGATTTGTAGGACTTTTTTATATTTTTTGAAATCGATTTTCAAATTAAACTGGAGCCAGCGGACACTCCTGAAAACACTACGCAAATTTTAAGCTCACTACTGCAAGTTTGTTATCTGCTTCGGAAATCACAGAAAAAGTTCTGCTTCTGAATAGATCCTCAACACTTTTTATTCTGCAAGCACACTTAACTGATGAAGTATGGCAACCCTGTAGATAAGAATTCCTGGAACTAGAATGACGTCACCAGAATGGAATTATGCTTAGTACGAATTTTTTAACATTATACGAAATATGAGACCTCTGACGCATTAGGATTCCTGGAGCTAGGATGACGTCATCAGAATGGAATTGTGCTTACCAGGAATTGTTTAACATTATGTGAAATATGAGACCCCTGACGCATGATGTCGGCAAAAATTAGAGGGAATTTTATATTTGAAAATATCAAAGAGATTACGTCAGACGAATGATATATACTTATGGAATGTATAAACAATCAATTTGCTGATGAACATAGAGGCTGATCAACGTTAGACTTACGTTTTTCATCCAATTGTTTGAAAAAATATGACGTCAACTTCCTCTTGACAGATATCAAAGGACAACTTCTAAGGAATTTAATATTAAAAATATCAAAGAAATTATGTCGGACGGGTGACGCATAGTTGTGGAATGTTTAAACAATTCATTCGCTTATAAAAACGAAGCCTGCCAATCGTATGCCCTCCAGTATGCCTCAGCGCCGGACTAGGATACCTTGGCTCACCTGATCAAGGCACATTTTCCGGGCTTCATGAGGTCTGGAGGAAAGGGGGCGATACCACTGAGGGAACGATAGCCGCCTGCCGCCCAACGGGGTCCGAAACGGCGGCTAGCCCGCAAGTTTGTTACCCCTCCAGGGTCAGGTGGGCCGTAAGGTCTTTTAGTCCTTAAAAGTCTCCGGGTCTGGATGGCATATATCGGGTCTTCTTACAGAAGGCTGGAGAGATCATTATAAGGCCGCACGTGATTCTTGATAGGGCTAGTCTGACGCTGGGATATTTTCCAACGACATGGAGAGGTACGAGAGTAGTCTTCATTTCAAAACCGGGCAGGATCGATTATACTTCACCTGAGGATTTCCGCCCCATCAGCCTCACATATTTCCTACTGAAATTAGTGGAAAGACTTGTGGATAGATATATCCGCGACAAGGTGTTATCAAGTAGGTCACTTCACAAGGAGCAACACGCCTATAGGGCTGGTCACTCGACCGAGACGGCCCTAAGCGGAGTAGTAAACCTAATCAAATGACAAGTGAAGCAGCTTTAACTACACCTCTAGAGAAGTGATCTGCAGTCGTGGAATGCACCTGCCACATGTTGGTCAACAGGAACCTAACAACGACTAAGGGTGATACCACTTTATGCGGAACCGTTGACTCGGGATGTCTGCAGGGAGGCATTTTATCGCCCCTGCTGTGGTGCTTGGTAGTAGATGAACTGCTTCATCTGCTCATGAGTCAGGGCTACCACGTGGTAGACTAAGCGGACGATATACTGGTTATCGTGTGCCGCCCGTATCTGGATGCGCTCTTCAGAGTAATGCTGCAAGCACTGGAGATAGTAGATTCTTCGTACAAAAGACTCGACTCTCGGGCTGGAAAGAATCATGGTACTGCTTCTAATAGGCGTCACTGGGGCCTCGAAGTCCACACCCACGATGGCAATCGGGCACTAACGGGGTTGGAGCCCCTCAATCTCACCACCAAGGCCGTGGCTGTGAAGGCTGACTCGAGATTAAATATGATAAACGGCGGAAGAATTTCGAGAATAGTGCGAATCCCAACCGACATTGCGAGTAGGACGACCCTGAGCATGCTCAGGAACAAAACGTCCACTCGCTATCTCTTCGGCAAGAAGTATCGTGTTAGCCTTTTCACGAAGGAGGAATAGGTTAACGGCGAGGCACATCTGCCCAGTGATGGTTTCAGTCGATTCCGAGGCTATTGTATTGTTTTTATTATTCATTGTGTATAGTGTAAGCCGAACTACCAACTTGATGCGAGAAATGTATGTGCCACCAAGCTTTTGTCAATGGAGGGGGAGAGTAGGGACAGAACTAGAAACAAGAGAGTCATAGGTAGTTGGTTTTGTACATTGAGAAGGATACCAGCCTTCAGCAGGTTGATAATAGATGAGAAAATGTGTGTATTCGTCAAAAGTTCCCGAAAATATCCACAAGATTGATATGTTTCCCAACATTTCATATGCTTCTGAATTCACAAGTGTTATATTCTTCCATTTAGCTTAACATGAGCTTCATCAACGTCTAACATTTTTTTTATAAATTTGAAAAATTTCATAACTTTTCTGAAGTTACATAAGTTTTTTAAATCTGTATAGATCTCCGTATACTGATAGTATATTTGACGAATTTCTCAAATTTTCAAAAAGGACCCCGCACCAAATACATGTTAAAAAAGGTCTCGGAGGAATTTTCAAAGTGTTTGATATTTTTTGCCCTCCTGATCAAAAAATCCTTATGGCAAAAACTAATTATTTGGTACATATTTTTACCTGTGGAGTGGAATATATCACAGACTCTTTTTCTGCCTCTTGCATTGCTCTCATGCAAGTTTATGTAGAAAAAGAATTACACGGATGAACAATGCAATGTAATCGCGTTGGAAGTGATAAGAGTTAAGCGTTCGGGCAATGCGCTAAGCGCTTAGGCAACGAACAAAGCAATCATATAAGTGCATGTTATCGATCTTTAAACGCGAAATTCGAGTTCTATTATCAAGAGGCGTTTGATTTTCTGAATCAGTGATACAAATAGCTGGTTCACAAACGCATGACAAACGCTACTTGTGATTGAAAGATTGCATCACAAGTTCGTCGCAAAGCGCTTAAGTCGAATGGCCAGACAAAAGAATCGATAACCAGCGTTGCAATTTGGCACTGATCAACCAGTTTATGTCAAGCACTCTGAAACACCTTTTACAGAATTCTTCTTTTGTGCCAACGTCTTCATTCTACCTTTAACGCTAAACGTTTAATAAGAGCATTCAGACATCAAAATAATATACCAGCGTTTCTGTTTGGCTTTAATTCGCCAGTTTAAGTCAAGCAGTCTAAAACACTTTATAAGGAATACTTATCTCGTTCCAACGCTACGACTTTAACTTCAACGTTAAACGTAAGAGGTAAGTATGTACATACGTAGATCATAAAATCAATCCCCAGTGGTGCTGTTTTCATAATCAAATTATTATTGCGGACTTGAACTGGCTGATCAGCGCTAAACAGCAACGCTGAAAGTTGATTTTGTTATGTGGATGCTTTCTTAAAAGCTTAGCGTTGAAGTTAAAGTGTGACCGTAAGAACGAGATAAGCATTTCTCATAAGGTATTTTAGACTGCTTGATTAAAACTGGCAAATCAAAGCCAAACAGAAACGCTGGGATATTATTTTGATGTCTGAATGCTTTTATTAAACGCTTAGAGTTAAAGGTAGAATGAAAACGTTGGCACAAAAGAAGAATTCTGTAAAAGGTGCTTCAGAGTGCTTGACATAAACTGGTTGATTAGTGCCAAATTGCAATGCTGGTTATCGATTCTTTTGTCTGGCCATTCGACTTAAAGGCTTTGCGACGAACTTAGGATGCAATCTTTCAAACGAAAGTAGGGTTTGCCATTCGTTTGCGAATTAACTATTTGTATCACCGATTCAGACTGCCAAACGCCTCTTGATAATAGAAATCGAGTTTCGCGTTTGAAGCTCCATAAAATGGAAATATATGAACGCTTTGTGCGTTGCCTATGCGTTTAGCGCATCGCCCGAACGCTTAGCGTTTATCACTTCGAACGCGATTACATGGCATTGTTCGTCAGTGTAATTATTTTTCTTCATAAAGTTGCACGAGAGCAATGCAAAGGGTGGCAAAAAAGTCTGTGATATATTACACTCCACAGGTAAAAATATGTACCAAAATCTGACTTCTAAATCGTTTTAGCGCAAGAACTGTCCATAACCAGAGTTTTTGCCGTGAAGATTTTTTGATCAGGAGAGCATATTCTTGAAAATATCAAAAACTTTGAGAATGCCTCCGGGACCTTTTTTACCATGTATTTGGTGCGGGGTCCTATCTAGAAATTTTCGAAAGTTTCGTGAATTTCTTTGACAAGAAGCGACAAACTGATTTCAAAGAGGCCCAGTTCACAATTCGATACACTTGAGTGTTTGGTTACATTTTCGTCTGCGAGAACGACCGTTAAAAACATAGAAATTCTTCATTTTCAATATCAAAATCCAAAAACAAACGTAGTAGAAGACAAAAGGAAGAAATAACAAAGTATTTTGTCCTGATTCCATTTAGGAATTATAAAGAGTGCGTCCCAATCTTGAGGTCTCCTTTTCGGATCAGCTCGGCGGCCAGCTTCTCACTCAATTCCACATAGGCCTTCAGGCTTCCCCAGAAGGCTTTCTTTGGCAGCGTGAACTTTATCTGGCCTGTCCTGGTATCCCCCAAGTGTCTTTTCAGGGCGAACTTTACCTGTAACTTCTCGTCCTGTACCTCGTTTGCCCCAAGGGTGTTCTGTTACCTCTTAGATTATTCGATGCCAACCGCTTCGGGGCACTCGCGCCTCTACTCGGACCACTAACACTTCGTCTTCTTCTTCGCTGGATTGTTTTCAGGTTTCTGCTTGTTCTCCTCGTTCCCCTTGGTTGATGGCGCTGCTTCATTGACGCGAGTCTTTAGCTTTTTCGTGCTCTGCAAAACGTGAACCGGTGCGTGATTTTCCTCGACTTGTTTCGCATTCCAAGTCCCCTTGTAGGTCGTTTCCTTTAAACCTGCTGTCGTCTTAGCCCCCTTGATCGTCTTGCCAAGATAATCAGCAAGAAGATAACACTCAA
Organism: Andricus grossulariae; assembly: GCA_011634705.1. Taxonomy (NCBI): domain Eukaryota; kingdom Metazoa; phylum Arthropoda; class Insecta; order Hymenoptera; family Cynipidae; genus Andricus; species Andricus grossulariae. Next base: position 23,369 of record JAABKJ010003783.1, read on the forward strand.
CGCATTGTCTTGCCTATTTCTGGTCCGCGGGAACATGTTTCTCTTTCACCTGCAAAAATCCTTTAATTTATTTATGCTCTCTGGTTTTTAAAATGAACTTGGTTGTCCTCTCCGTCATATGCTTTACTCTATCTTTGTGGATTCTCAACTCAATGCTGAGAATCCTATCCCGCTCTTCCGTAACGTTCAACTCTCAATATAAAAGCTACTAACAAAAGCTTTCTGAAGATTGTTCATTCTTCACACTTGGTTACATGAGCAGAACACAACCTGGACCATTGTCCATGACTGCTTATTAAATTGTATAACCGCATACAGCAGAAACACTTGGTACAGGACCCCTCTAATTGCAAGCCGAGGAAGAGCTCAGTAGCATAGGCAAAGGCCCCAGGAATGTTATTAATAATGTTGATTTTTGAAAAAGGGTTCATTTTTCGCTATAAAAAACATTAAACTTAAAAAAAAAATAAAAGAAATAAACAAGAACGCGTACTTTTTGTGTCTCAATACCTATTTTTCCGTAAACCTGCTGGTGCCGCCTGGTTATTCATGATTGACTTTTAAATTGAAATGGACATGCAAACTCAAATTTGAAGCAGTTACTTAAGTTTGGCTGCACTACCTTTAGCGACTTTGTATTTCTTTAGTTGAAAGTACTAGAAGAGGTTTATGGGGTATACAGAATATTATTATAGGGTTGGGAATGTAGCTTGAAGATTTTTGAACGTAACTTGGGTGATCATTTATAATTTAAAAATTGTTTGGTGGCATCACCTGGCGTGAATTTGTATTTCTTTAGCTAAAAGTACTAGCCGTGGTTTATGGGGGCTCCAGAATATTATAATGGGTTTCGAAATATAGCTTGGAGCTTTAAGAATGTAACTTGGGTGATTATTTACAATTGTATAACTGTTTGGCAGCATCACATTGAGCAACTTGTTATTTCTTTAGTTAAGAGTACTAGGAGAGGTTTATGGGGGTTTTATAGTCTTACTATGAGGGTGGAAATGTAGCTAGGAGTTTTACGAACTGACTTGAGTATTTATTTATAATTTCAAAACTGTTCAGCGGCATCACCTTTAGCGATTTGGTATTTCTTTAGCGAAAAGTACTAGAGGAGGTTTATGGAAATTTCAGAATATTATGATGGGATTGGGAATGTAGTCTGGAGTTTTACGAACGTAACTTGGGTGATTATTTATCATTTTAAAATGATTTGGTGGTATCACGTTGAGCGAATTAGTATTTCTTTAATCAAAAGTACTAGGGCAGGTTTATGGAGGCTGTAGAATATTATTACTCTCTAAATTTCTTGGTGCGAAAATTTAACTCCAACTCTGGAGCGACTGCTATATCAACTCCGTTGAAGTCATGAAGTCTGATCGTTGGAGTCAGGAGCTTGACTCCCTCCGTTGGAGTTACATTTTCGCTCCAAATTATGGTCAAAATCAGTTGACTTCAACTCTTGGAGTCACTCTTTTGACCCACAGAGGAGTGACCATGCGTATCACTCCAACGGGAGCGTGTGCTGACTCCAACGGGAGTGCAGTGTGATAGAAGCGCAGTGGCGTGGGGTGGGGGTAGGGGCAGCAGGCAGTGCAGCGTCGTTTCGGCGTACTTTTCTATTCTCATTCCAATTTTCGTGGTAGTAGATAACGCATCAAGACGTGAATTTTAAAAAGTGACAGTTCTTATTGTTCCGTAAATCGATGAGTACATCGAATTTCCCTAGGGTAAGTGTCTTTTAATTATTATTATTATTAAACATATCGGTATGCGCATGCCTAAAAGAAAAGGACCCAGATCTTAGATTTTCCGCCCGCTCGTCAGGCTTGCGTCTATGTAAAATATATTTGAAAAAAATATAAGCTGTCTACAAAGTGTATACTATTTGTTAATAAAATGTACATTAGGTATCAATTTTTATTCGGAAAATTTACTTCTCTAGGATTCTTGTAAAACTTCTGACGAATTAGCTGATTTCCTGCAGTCAAAGAGAGTGTATGAGGAAGCCATC
>JAABKJ010003784.1:0-25385 GCA_011634705.1 Andricus grossulariae
CTCCCATACTCCCCACTACTACTTTACTATCCCTCCTCTCACTTTCCCTACTTCTATACCCCTCATTATACCTTACTGCCTCTCCTATAATTTCCCCACCCCACATTTTCCCTTAATACTCTACTCCTCAGTCCCCCTCAGTTGCCCTTACTTCCTTCGATCCCTTATTTTTCCTAGTTCACCTTCTTTCATTATCCATCACTTCTTTTACTTCCCCTCCCTTGCCTTTCTCAACTTTTCCTCCTCCTCTGCTTCCCCCTCTCCTCTCTTCTCCAGCTAACACTCCCCTTCCCCACTCCCTTCTCTCACTTCCCTTCCCCAGACACCATTTCCCCTCCCCTACTCCCCACTACTGTCTTACTATCCCTCCCCTCACTTTCCCTACTTCTATACCCCTCATTACACCTTACTACCCCTCCTATCATTTCCCCACCCCACATTCTCCCTTACTTTCCTTCTCCTCAGTTCCCCTCAGTTCCCATCACTTTCTTGGACCCCTCATTTCCCCTAGTCCACCCTCTATCATTACTTTTCACTTCCTTTACTTGCTATCCCCTCTTTTCTCCTCGAAGACTCTAATTCTCCTCCCCTAACTTTCTCCCATTGACCCTACGCCTCTCACTTCCCCTACGCCCCTCATTTCTCCTCACTTTCCATAGTTACCCTCCCCTCATTGCCTCTACTTTCCCCTTCCCTCAAATCTTTTTGTCCTTCTCACCCCTACTTCCCCTCATATAATTTCCCCTTACTTCTCGTCATTTCACATCTTGTTTGTTGACAATTCAATATATATATTTCAAATTGAAGTCTGAGGAATTTGAAGTGTTCCATAATAATTTATATCATTTTTATTTGAAAGAATGCATTCCTCCCTTATTAGCCTATTTTCGTGAAAAATCACCCCCTTTCCTATATTTTGATACAATTTTGGGCTACATTACTTTTCAAGGGGGGAGGGTTCTAGTCCAAAATATGGGCGTCAATGGGTGGTGAGCGGGGGGGGGGGGGCAAAAATAGCGTAAAATTAATAACGTAGTTTATGGAATTTTAGATAAGGGATTGTCGATAAACTGCGTTACCAATTTTACTCTATTTGCAAGCCCCCCCCCGAAAATCAATTTTACCCATAATTCTATCAAAACATGGGAAAGAGAGTGATTTTTCTGGAAAATAGGGTCTTGAATGGGTGAAAAAGAGGAAAAATAGATAAATAAGGACGAAACAGTTTCTCTGAGATTGGAAAACGAGATCAAGGCCGAAAAGAGATTCCAGGGGCTGCTGGAAAATTAGGAAGACTCACCATGTGTTGGCCATATCGGATCTCAACTGTTCGCGTGTTTTGGCGATACGCCAACCAGTCCAGGGCTACCAGATTCCCATTCCTGAAATTTTCTCTATCTTGGCTCCAGACTGTCTCGAGATGTCAGACATGTTTCATTTCTTGCAAACAGATCCATTTCTTTTTCCTTTTCTTTTTTTTTTTCTCTTTCAGACTCTCTTTTAGTTTTATGGAGATTACAGTGGCGCAAATCAGTTTATTATCCAATTATTAAAAAGCGCATGGCGCCATTTTCGATTAATATTTCGCGAGGGGGAAGAAATTGAAAAATTCGGTCCAGCGGAGGTGGATTACTCAGGATTATATAGGATTACCCTGGATTACCTCTGTATACAGAATTACTCTGGATTACCCAAAATTACTCTGGATTGCATAGGACTCATCTGGATTGCATTTTAACAACATTGTTGAATTCTCAACCAAAAAGACGAATTTTCAATAAAACAGTTGACTTTTCAACCAAAAAGGATATTTTTCAATAATATTGTTTAATTTTTAAAGAAGCACATTAATTTTTAAACTAATTGTTAAATTTTCAAGCAAAAAGTTTAATTTTCTACCAACAAATCCGAATTGTTAATAAAATACAAGAATTCTCAACCAAATAGTTAAATTTTCTAGCAAGAAGATTAATTTTTTATACAAAAAGATGAATTTTTAATAAAATACAACAATTTTCAACGAAATAGTTGAATTTTCAAGAAAACAGTTCAGTTTTCCGTCAAAAAGATCAATTTTCTAGCAAGATTATTAATTTTCCATCCGTAATAACCACGAAATATCAACAAAATAGATTAATTTGCAGCTAAGAAAAACACACTTTCATTAAAAATGAAATGGTTAAATTTTTTGTTTAAAAAAAAAATTTCATTACCAAAAGAACGAATTTTCAAGAAAATAGTTCAATTTTCTCCCAAACCATTTTCAACTAAAATCAAGAATCTTCAACCTGAAAACTGAATTTATAGCAAAGGTGTTCAGCTTTCAACTAAATAGTTGAATTTTCAACAAAATAGATCAGTTTTCAACCAAAAAGATGAATTTTCTATCAAGATTATTAATTTTAATCAAAAATGAAATAGTTAAATTTTATGTTTAAAAAGTTTAAAAGTTAAATTTTCAATTGAACCATTTTCAACTGAAATCAATAATTTTCTACCAAAACACTGAATTTATAAGAAAGTAGTTTAAGCTTCAATTAAGCACTTAAATTTCTAACAGAGAATATTAATTTTCAGTTAAAAAAAGTAATTTTAAACAACAAAAAAAAAGCAAGTAATTTCAGCCAAGAAGATGAATTTTCAACAAAATAGTTAAATTTTCAACCAAACAGACGAATTTTCTAGCAAGATTATAAATTTTCACCAAAAATAAAATAATTAAATCTTATTTTTAAAAAGTTTAAAAGTTAAATTTTAAATCAAACGATTTTCAACTAAAATTAATAATCTTCTACCAGAAAAATGAATTTATAAGAAAGTATTCTAAGTTTCAACTAAGCAGTTAAATTTTTAACCGAGAATATCAATTATCAGTTAAAAAAACTACTTTTCAACAAAAAAAAGCAAGTAATTTTCAGCTAAGGAGATGAATTTTCAAAAAAATAGTTAAGTTTTCAACCAAAAAGTCGAATTATCTGGCAAGATTATTAATTTTTGCCAAAAATGAAACAGTTCAATCATATGTTAAGAAAGTTTAAAAGTTAAATTATCAATTAAACCAATTTCAACTAAAATCAATCCTTTTCTATCAGAAAACCGAATTGATAAGAAAGTATTTCAAGTTTCAACTAAGTAGTTTAATTTTTAACCGAGAATATTTACTTTCAGTTAAAAAAATTAATTAAAAAAAAAAAAGTAATTTTCAGCCGAGGAGATGAATTTTCAACAAAACACATGAATTTTTCACTAAAAAATATCAATTTTCAACCAAAAATAAAATAGTTAGATTTGGATTACCTATGTAAATTACTCCGAATTACCTGGATTACTCTGGACTAAAAGTTAATTACTTGAATTACTTAAATTACTTCAAATTATATGGATCACGAGTGGCTTACCCTGGAGTGCAGATGGATTACGCTGGGTTACAAGCAGATTATCTGAATTACTCCTGATTGGAAGCGAATTTCTCTGGATTGTATATGAATTTCGCTGGCTTACAACTAGATTTACTGAATTACTCCGCTTCACAGTTGGATTACTCTGGATTGTAGATAAATTACGCTGACTTACAAGTAGATTAGCTAAATTACTCTAGATCACAAGTAAAGTGCAGATGGATTACGCTGGGTTACAAGTAGATTAGATAAATGACTCCAGATTAGAAGTGGATTACCATGGAGTGCAGATGGAATATGCCGGATTACAATTAGATAAGCTGAATTACTCCTGATTAAATGCGGATTGCTCTGGATTGTATATGAATCTCGCTGGCTTACAAGTAGATTTACTGAATTACCCCGCATCACAATTGGATTACTCCGGATTTTAGATGGATTACGCTGGGTTACAAGTAGATTAGCTGAATTACTCTAGATTGGAAGTGGATTACCCTGCAGTACAGATGGATTATGCTGGATTACAAATAGATTAGCTGAATTACTCCAGATTAGAAGTGGATCACCCTGGAGTGCAGATCGATTACCCTGGATTGCAAGTAGTTTAGTCAAATTACTTCACATTACAAGTGGATTACCTCAGAGTGCAGATGGATTACGCTGGATTACAAGTAGGTTAGCTGAAATAATCCAGATTAGAAGTGGATTACCCTGAAGTGCAGATGGATTCGTCTGGATTACAGGCAGATTAGCTGAATTACTGCAGATTACAAGTGGATTACCCTAGAGTGCAGATTAATTACGCTGGCTTACAAGTAGATTAGCTTAATTACTGCTGTGGACAAGTGGATTACCCTAGGGTGCAGATGGATTACGCTGGATTACAATTAGATTATCTGAATTACTCCGGATTACAAGTGGATGACTCTGGACTGTAGATGGATTACCTTGGCTTACAATTAGATTAGCTGCATTACTCCATATTACAAGTGGATTAATCCCGATCACACAAGATAATTCGACTTATTCTGGATGACTCGCATCATACCAGATTAGAACTGGTTTACTAGAAATTAGAAGTGGATTACAAGTTGATTACTACGTATTATATATGGATTACTCCCAATTATTTGTACTACACCCCAGAATACAAGTAAATTATGCCGGATTACAGTGGATTACTCGGATTAAAATTTATGATTCGAATTACGTGGATTACTCCAATTAAAAACTGCATGACGTTACTATTGAAGTAGATTACAAGTGGATCACTGGTGAATTACGTCAGATTACAAATGTATTATTCCGATGACTGGAATTACTCGGAATTACAAGTGGATTACACCGGGTTACACTGGAGTACTCGACTTAAAGTGGATTACTCGCAATTAGACGGATTAGAACTGAATTACTCTACATAAAAAGTGGATTACAAGTGGATTACTGTATATTACAAATGGAGCACTCAGAGTTACTTGAACTACTCCAGATTACAAGTGGATTATTAGGAATACAGTAGATTACTCGAATTACACTTGGTTAGCCGGATTACTCCTGATTACCAGTTCGGGTAACAGATCGCTCCAACAGAATACGCAATTTTTTGATAAATTTACCCCCCCCCCCTATAAAATCTTTTCCGACGAGGTTCAAAACAACTTTTAGAAGGCAATTCTTGACCGATTTTAGATTTCTTTTTTTGAAAAAAATGAAGCATTAAGTTTTTAAGAGAGTAATGTGACATGATTTTTTATTTTTTTTTTAACGTTTACGTTTATGCGAATAGCGAAGAAAGTCGATTTATTAGTTTCTTTTTTATTTTCGTGGAAAATCATTTCCTATGCTGAGAATCCCTGGACTGGATGTGCATGAGTGTTTGAAAGCGAATAAAAAATTATGTGGTATAGTTAATTATTATAAATAAATTAAATTGAAAAACAGTCTACATTAGGGATTTTCCTTTTTCAATAATTGTTTTAAAAAATTACATAAAAAAATGCCCACTGTGGAATTTGAAGGCAGAGAGAAATAGTCTTTTCTCTTAATTTTAGTTGAATTATGTTGCCAGTGATGTTTAATGATGAAAATTTGTAATCAGATAGTTTTTATTAATTTTATAAATAAATTATATAAAAAAATTCTCAGAGTGAACATTTAAAGGCCGAAAGACAACGTGAATTTAGATTGACAAAGAGATAGAATAAGATACATTTTCTCTATCTTTTTCTATCAAAGATTCAAAAAATTTAAAAGAAAATTTACCATCTTAAACCATTTTTTGTTATGTTATGTTAGTGTTTTTCGTCTGAAATTGCTATTGTTCTTAAAAAATCATTAAATTTCAAAGAATACTTAAAATATTTGAACAATAATAATGTTAGTATTTTTCGTAAGAAATTGGTATTTTTTATCAAAAATACTGCTAGATAATAGATGCTATGAAATACAAAAAATGATTATTAACATTAATTTGATATTTTAATTTAGTGCGTGAGACCAAAAAATAATAATCGCGCGCGTATTCGTTTTCTCGTCGATTCAAATATGAATAGTCCTGATAAAAAAAAATATTCCCTATAAATCCGACCTTTAGTTAAATTTACTTAATTATGGTATTTTTTAGGACAGCGTATCAAGACAGTTGGAGGGATTCAGTTTTATTGAAAGTCGTAGCAAGAGGTCTACATCCGCAGAAAGTAAAGCTTACACCGTCATTAAGGCACGTATAAAAAATTAGATATCTTCATTGAATTTTAGATTTTTAAAAAATATATTTATGTTTCGTATTTTAGAATAATAAAGAAGAGGCTAGGGCATATAAAATTCAAAAATTGATTGAGAGGCTGATACCTGATGATATGGATCCCAAGGAACGATCCTTAGAGGCCGACCAATTAATACAATTTTGCTTAGCTCTGCACAAGGTAAAATCAGTTTTTTTATGATATATTATTAATGAGAAAGTATTATTATCAATTAAAAATAATAATATTGATAGAGAAATGTTAATAATAATTTAAAAAATTATTTATTAGATCTATCCGAGGCACAAGGATTTGTACAACTGGATGGACATTGATCATAGAATATATGTGCGCTACAATTTATCATTTCTTCAGGAGAGCTTTGATTATGTAAATGTATTTCTAAAAAATCGAAATTTATCTCAAAATGGGGTTAAGTGGGACTTGTGGGTTAAGCGGAACACCCGTTTTCTATTTAGAAAAAGAAATATTGAAGCATGAACTCAGGGGTGCTACAAAATCCCAATTTTGAAATTCCCTGATTTTTAGCTGACCAATTTTTTATTTTCTCTGACGGTTCTAAATTTTTCTTTCAGTTATAAAAACAATTTTGCAATTAGAAGTTCAATAATGTTATTACGAATTTTCAACAAATTAGTTTACTCCTCAAACAAAGCTGACTAATTTTTAAACCTAAAAGAGGAATTTTCAAAAAAGAGTTGAATCTTCAACCAAGAAAGATCTTGTGGTCAATAAAGGAAAAAAATCTCATGCGAAATGTTGAATGTTAAAGCTGATAACACGAATTTGCAACAAAATAGTTAAATTTTCAACCAGAGAAATGAATTGTTAACTAGAACGATGAATCTTCGATCAAAAAATGAACTTTTAACCAAATTGTTGAATTTTCAACCAAAAAAAGATGCATTGTCTGCACAAAAAGTCAAATTTTCAACACAATACATAAACTTTCAACTAAAAAAGATAAATTTTCAATAAACAATAGAATTGGTCAATTTTCATTAGAAAAATAAATTTTCAACGAAGTTAAATAAATTGTCAAAGAAATAGTTACATTTTCAACCAATGAAATGGAAAATTCCGGGTGTCCCGCTTTACCCCATACTGTCCAGCTGAGGCCCATTTTACGGTATATCGTATTTGGATAAAAATGTTCATTTGTTTGTGGACAGGTAAAATGGGGAATTCTGGTGAATGCTACTATTGGTAAAAACACTGCCGATCAAAATAATCGAAATCGCGCTGATTACGATGCTGGCTACGGGGAAGAAAACCTTAATTATGTTTACATGACGGCGCCTCGTTACTTTCGTAGCTTAGGAAAATTGTTGAATCGGTTTCCTAAACGGTCAGTTTAATTTAAATTTTTGTTTTTCATTTCAACTGGTTTTATACTAATTAAAAAAGAAAATTTTTCAAAGTACGCGCAATGCGCCTAAAAAAGGGTTTCGTAGCCTATTAAGACATTAATTCAAATTTCCCCCTCCCCTAGGACACAGGGTAAAGTTGGCTAGGGTACGGGGTAAAGTTGGCTGAAGTACGGGGTAAAGTTGGCTAAGGTACAGTGTAAAGTTCGCTAAGGTACGGGGTAAAGTTGGCTAAGGTATGGGGTAAAGTTGGCTGAGGTACGGAGTAAAGTTGGCTGAGGTACGGAGTAAAGTTGGCTGAGGTATGGGGTAAAGTTGGCTTAGGTATGGGGTAAAGTTGGCTAAGGTACGGGGTAACGTTGGCTAGGGTACAGGGTAAAGTTAGCTAGGGTACGGGGTAAAGTTAGCTAGGGTACGAGGTGAAGTTGGCTAAGGTACAGGGTGAAGTTGACTAAGGTACGGGGTAAAGTTGGCTAGGGTACGGGGTAAAGTTGGCTGGGGTATGTGGTAAGGGGTCGTTCATTAATTATGTAAGGACGATTTTGACCATTTTTGACTGCACCATCCCCCGCCCACGTTACGATACATAAGATTTCTTGACTCCCCCCCCCCTCCGTTTCTTAGGTAATATTTAACTTCGAATTTTTATAAATAGCGTTAAAGAGTTACATATCATTAGAATAGCTAAAACGAGTAATTCTTAAAAATGTAAAATGTGTGGTTTGAGTAGAATAGTCATGTAGAGAATTAAAAAAAATCCTTCCCCTCGGGACCCTTACGTAATTAATGAATGGTCTCTAACGTTGTATAGGGTATAGGGTAAAGTCGGCTAGGGTACGGGGTAAAGTTAGCTAGGGTACAAGGAAAAGTTGGCTAAGGTACAGGGTAAAGTTGACTAAGGTACGGGGTAAAGTTGGCTAGGGTACGGAGTAAAGTTGACTGAGGTACGGGGTAACGTTGGATAGTGTACAGGGTAAAGTCGGCAAGGGTACGGGGTAAATTTGGCTAGGTCACGGGGTAAAGTCATCTAGTGTACGGCGTAAAGTTGGCCATTGTTTAGATTTAAATTTTTTTATTTAGAAATGCTACAAGTTTAATTCCTTTTCATTTCATTCGAAATATTGTCCCTTTTTCAAAATATTTTACCTAATCTAAAATTGCTTTATGTGGAACGTTTTCAATTGAAAATTGCTCCATGTATATTTTTTTGATTCCAAAAAAACTTTGTAGTTATTAAAGAGGTATGGTGTAAATTCTACTAAGGTACAGGGTAAAGTCGGCTAGGTTGCTGGGAAAAGTGGTTTAGGGTACGCCGTAAAGTCTGTTAACGTACGGGGTAAAGTCGGCTAGGATTTAGGGTAGAGTCATGTAGAGTGAGGGGTAAAGTCATCTAGGATTCAGGGGAAGTCGGCTATGGTACGGGGTAAAGTAGGGTAGGTTCAAGGTAAAGTCATCTAGGGATCGGGGGGAAGTAAGGTAGGGTACGGGGTAAAGTCATCCAGGGATCAAGGGAAGTCGGCTAGGGTACGGAGTAAAGTAGGGTAGGGTCGACGTAAAGTCATCTAGGGTTCGGGGAAAAGTAGGGTAGGGTATGGAGTAAAGTGGGGTGGCGTACAGCATAAGTTGGATATGGTACGGGGTTAAGTCGAATAGCGTATGGGGTAAAGTCGAATAGGGTACGAGGTATAGTAGGTTAGAGTGCGGGATAAGGTCGGCTAGGTTTAGGGGAAATTCGGCTCGGGTACGGGGTAAAGTCGGGTAGGATCGGAGTAAAGTCATTTAGGGTTTAGGGTAAAGTCATGTAGAGTAGTCGGCAAAGTCGGGTAGGGTCGGAGTAAATTCGGTTAGGGTATAGGGTAGAACCGGCTAGGGTACGGGGTAAGTTGGTTAGGGATATAAGGTAAAGTCGGTAATGGTACGGGGTAAAGTCGGCCAGGGTAGAGAGTAAAGCAGCTAGCGTACGGGGTAAGCTGGAAAGGGTACGGGATAAAGTCGGGTAGGGCACAGGGTGAAGTCGGTTAGGGCACGGAGTAATTTGGAAAGGGTACGAGGTAAATTTGAATAGGGTGCGGGGTAAAGTCGGTTAGTGTGCGGGGTAAAGTCGGTAGGACTATGGGATAAGGTCGGCTAGGGTTCAAGGTAAAGTCATGTAGAGTACGGGGTAGAGTCGGGTAGGGTCGGGGTAAAGTCCGTTGGGGTACGGGGTAAAGTCATCTATGTGCTACGAAACCCTAAACATATTTATAAATTTTTTCTCATTCAATCATATGATTTTAATAAAAATAATATTACTTTAAAGGGTAATTCACAATGGCTTGCTACTTCTTTATGCAAGTGACACTCTATACGACGTAGTAAACGTAACTGCGAGTGAAAACTGGAATACGTCCTGCTATCATTTGACGAAAAACATTTTCAGTGATGCAGTGGGCGCTCTTTATGTGCAACAGTACAAACCTCAATTTTTAGAGACACTAGCTAACAGGGTAAGAAATATTTGATGCTTCAAACTTTTTTGTTTATTTTTTGTGATTTTTTTTTCTTTTTTTAAAGGTTGCAGCATTGTTTGAGCGTGTAAAGGAAACTCTCGCGACCCGCATGTTAGTGATGTCCTGGCTAGATGACGAAACCAGGACGGAAGCTTTGCTCAAGTTACGAACCTTACGAGGAAAGTTCCACGTCTGGTCCGGTTTTTATAATGAAACCTTGTTGGCGCGAAGAATGGCAGAGGTAATTTATTTATGTAATAATATCTCTATTTTATAACAAGATCTTGCCACTCTGTCTCAGGAATCAAGACCCTGTGCCACATTGCCCAGTGTCCCATATTGCCCCATGTGCCATATTTCCTAATGTGCCATATTGCCCCATGTGCCATATTGTCCAATGTGCCATATTGCCCAATATGCCATATTTTCCAATGTGCCATGTTGCCCAATATGCCATATTTCCCAATGTGCCATATTGCCCAAAGTGCCAAGTTACACAAAGTGTAATTTCACGGAATCTTCGTGATATAAAAAAAATTACAAAAAATTAGATAATCAAGTAGATAATTAATAATAATAATATAATTATTTTATTTGGAATATTTACAATTTGAACATCCTGAATTTTCCGAACGACTGAAAAATCCCGAAAAATAAAACACGAGACACTGGACAGTTTCCAAAAAATAAAATATTCGAAATATAAAATTCCCGAAATTAGAACATTATCAACTTAAAATTTCACGATTGGAAAATTTGCGACTAATAAAATCGCTGACATAGAATATCTGATATTGTAAAATTCCCGACACAGGAAATTTCCAAATTATATAATTACAGAGTCTGAACGATTAAAAAATTGTTAAATAATCAAATAAAAAATAATAAATAATTTATTTATTATTAAAATAATATTATAATTGTTTAGAGTCGGGAATTTTATAATATAATATAATTATTATAGATAATTATAATATGTGAGCCCCCCCTGACCCACATATCAGAACCATAGTGCGGTTTGTGAACCCGTGCGGTCTATGAGACCGCACGGCCATTCTTAAAGGTTAAGAAATAAAAATCCAGAGACGAGAACACGCGCGTCCATTAACTGCTAGTTAATAATAATATAATTATAATTTTACTATATTAGGTCGTGATCGATCCCGATGATTTCTTTGTGTCTCTTCTGCAAAGATTGCAGCAAATTCGCACATTGGACGGTCAGTGGTCCAGGAGAAATACCAGTCAAAAGTAAGTTTTACTTTCATAACAGCAAAAAGTGGCAATAAAAATGATGATTTTTCGAATAATTCTATTCTTCCTCATATAATTTTTTTTTCACTTTCACAGATGGCAGCATCACTATTCGGTTAATGCTTACTACGAGTCATGGACAAATTCAATTGGTAATGAATTTTCCTTTATTCAACTTAAAAAAAAAACACTTAGGAATTAATAACTAAATAAAGTAAAACCGGGCTAAACTGGACAGTATGGGGTAAAGCGGGACACCCAGAATTCTCCATTTTATTACTTAATATTGCTTTTTTTCTGGGTAGAAAATGGGTGTCCCGCTTTACCCCATATGGTACCACTAAGCCTCGATCAGACTTCACGGCCCCAAATACTCTCAAAATAGTTTTCAGTTTTCAAACTAAAAAGTCGAATGTTTTAGAAAACAATTGATTTTTAAACAAGAAGAGATGAATTTTTAACAAAAAAGTTCATTTTCAACCAAGAAAGACGAATTTTTAGCCAAGAAAGACGAATTCTCTACCAAGAAAAATTATTTTCCGAATAAAAACGATGCATTTCAATACAAAAGGACTAATTTCTTACCCAATAAGAAGAAAGTTAAAAACGAGAACGCTAAAAGTTGAATTTTCAGCAAAATAAATAAATTGTGAACCAAGAAAGATGTTTTTTTTTCTGTCAGAAACTAAATTTTCAATCCAAATGTTGCATTTTTGAACAAAAAAGATGATTTTTCAACCAAAAAGTTGAATTTTCAACAAAATAATTAAACTTTCGAAAAATTAATTTAGTCTTTAACTGCATAGTCGAATTTTCAAATAAAAAAAGATTAAACTTTAAACCAAAAAGTTGAATTTTCAACCAAATAATTGACTTTTAAACCGGAAGAGATAAATTTTCAACAAAAAAGGTTAATTTTATAACAAGAAAGATTGATTTTCAATAATAAAGTTCATTTTCAAACAAGTAAGATGAATTTTATATCGAAAAAATAAATTTTCAATTAAAAGGGACGAATTTTGTATCCAAGAAGACGCGTGCTTAACAAAACAGTTGAATTTTAAGACGCAAAGACGAATTTTTTAGCAGACAATGAAATTTTTCAACAAAATAGACGAATTGTCAACGAAGGAAGATGACTTATCTATTAAATAAAGATGAATTTTCAATCCAAAACTTGAATTTTTTAACAAAAAACACGACTTTTAATAAAATCCTTAAATTTTCAACAAAATAATTAAATTTCCGACAAAACGGTTGAATTTTTATACAAATAGTCGAATTTTCAACAAAAAAATTAAACTTCAACCAAAAAAAGAGACATTTTCCACCAAATATTTGGATTTCCAATCCGAAAAGAAAGACTTTTCTACCAAAAAAGACTAATTTTCGACCAAAAAAGATTAAACATCAACAAAAATAGTTGCATCTCAAACCAAATAGTTGACGTCTGATATCAGATATATGACTTTTTTAGAAGACAGTTGAATTTTCAAGAAAAAAAAACAGAACTTTCATTGAATAAAGATAACTTTTCTATTAAATAATGATGAATTTTCAATCTAAAAGGCATTTTATAACAAAAAAGGTAAATTTAAATGAAATCGTTGAATTTTCAACAAAACAATTAAATTTTTAACAAAATAGTTGAATATTTAACCAAATAGTCGAATTGTCGAAATGGTCGAATTTTCGACCAATAAAGATTAAAATAGTTGGACTTGCTTATTGGGTTCTATTAATACAGTTTAAATTTAAGCAAAAAAAAACAGAAAAAGGTGAAGTTTTAAAAAAACGGGGAAAAGGGGAAAGAAGGGGAATTATTTTAAAAAGGAGAAAAGAGAGGAATAAGTGAAAGAGTGGCTGTGTAGAAAATTATAGGGCCAGACATGCGTCCAGTTAGGGCACTGTCTAGACCGTCTAATCTAGACGGACTTTTCGGGCCCTAATCGGGTGCTGGCTAGCCCGTAACGACGAAAAAATGTTCGAAGTATCAAACCCAAATATCTTTTTGCACATTTCCAAAGACGACCAATGAACATTAAAGAAAACAAATTTTTTCCGCATCATCTAGTCAGTCCTTTCGGGCCCTAATCGGGTACTGGCTAGCCTATCAGGTTCAGGGTGTTCAAAAGTATAAAAAGTGAAAAATGAACATTGAAAACAAAGAATTTTTTCCCCATCATCTAGGCAATCTTTGAAGTAATTTTGAACGTCAACCATCTAAAATAGATTTTCACCAGACCGACTGACTAGCGCCAGATTAGCTCGTCCAGACTAGCGTTTGACTATACAAAAAAGTTACACTCTACTCAGCGCCATAATAGACCGCCTTGACAGCGCCACATTTGTGGCCAGGACCGTCTATCCTGGCCCCGAATAGTTCCCCGATAATTTTCTAGACGGATTTGAAGTCTGATTGTTTTACGGTAAAAATAATTTTGTTTGTTTGTTAAAAATTGTTTTAAAAAAATCTTGTGATAGTTATTCCACTGCCAATGATGGCTGCTTGGTCTTGGTCATGGGAAGGAGGTCCAGCGTATTCTTCATACGCAACTTTGGGTTCAGTAATCGCTCATGAAATTCTGCATGCTTTTGATCTTCATCATCGACGTCTGCCATTGGATCCTGATTTGGACGTCTCTTCCGGTAACATTTTTGGAAAATTATTTTTAGAAACAAGATAAACAGCTTTTATGCAGAATAAATTTGAAGGAATCTGTATTATCATCGGAGATGGTAACAATCGATCATGTGTGGATAACTTAACTTACTTTGAAACTGGAAATCAACAATATCGACCTAAGGTAACTCCTTAAATAACAGAAATTTTTAACGTCTTCTAAGACTAGATAGAGTTTGAAAATTTATCAATTAGAAACTTTTAACTTCAAAGAAAATGGAAATCAAAAATTTTTAATTTATAAATTTTTGAATTCCATCTAGTCTGAGAAGACGTTAAAAATGTCTGTTATTTAAGGAGTTACCTTAGATCGATATTGTCGATTTCCAGTTTCACAGTAAGTGAAAGTTATCTACAAATGATCGATCGTTACCATCTCCGATGATAATACAGATTCCTTCTAATTTAACTTGTATTCAAAACATAACTCCTTGCTATGAAAAACGTATATCTAAAAAAAGTATCTGCCTTCGATCTCCTTAGTAGCTTAGTGGTTAAAGCACCCGACGGGCAATCAGAAGACGTGAGGTTCGATTCCCACCGGAGCGAAGGAGAAAGATCTTTTTTCAGAAATGAAAAATGTTTAGCTTTAATGCAAATAAATTGTTTGTTATAATAAAAAATACGCTTCTTCAGGAAATGAAAGATGGATTTGGATTACACCAGAAGCTTGGAGAAAGCTCGAAGCGAGAATCGAATGTGTGGCTAATTTGTACGCCAGGAGCTTTTGGCGGAAGGTCAAATTTTATGGGAATAGTGTCGATGTTCAGGTAATACTTCACGAAATTTAGAATACATTACTAAATGACGTATTTATATTTTTTTATTTAACTTTTTGTTTCAGTTTGATTGGAACGTAACAAGAAATGAAAATGTGGCCGATGTTGGGGCACTGCAAATTTCTTATCAGACTTGGCATAGTTTAACGAATGGAAAGGATCGGAGTCTTCCAGGCCTGGAAGCTCTTCGTCCTAGTCAACTTTTCTTCATAAGTGCCGCTCAAGTAAGTTATTTTTTGCTAGTTCTGAAATAAATTATATTATTAAATATATAGCAAAATTTTTCCAAAATTAATACTATTTTGGACTAAAAACCTTTTTTCACAGACTTATTGCTCTAACATGACTGCCGAGGCCTACATTCTCTCCGTTGAGCTTGATTATCACACTCCTCAGCCAGAGAGGTAAAAAACTGTTTTAAATAAATACTTGAAATCGAAATTTCGAGATACTAGTCATTTTTCCAAATTTTTTTTTTCATTTAGAGATTCTTTTAAGGGTTTCAAAGCATCAGACAGAAACTCTTATAGTTTTGATCGGGTGTCCGTCCGATGGTCGCACTCTTTTCTTGGGGGGAAAGTGCGAGGAGGGGAAGTAGAAGAATTGTGGGGAGGAGAAGTGATAGAAGTGGAATGAAGGATAGGGAAGTAGGGGAGGGGGGCTTGATGTGTGGGATGGGGAAGGGGAAGTAAAGGGAGATGAGTTGGGAAGTCAAGGTAGAGAAAGTATGGATATCGAAGGTGGGGGAATGGGGGATAGGGGAACGATGGGAAGTGAGTAGAGGGCAAGTTGGGGAAGTGAGGGGTGGTGAAGTTAAGAAGTGTGGAAAGGGAAAGTAGGAAATTGAGGCGAAGGTGAATTGATAGATAGGAAAGGTGAGTACGGAAGAGAAAGTAGAGGAATAGCGGGGAGGCAAGTAATGGGAAAGGAGTTGAAACGTAGGGAAGTAAGAGGGAGGTAAAAGGATGGTAGGGACAGTAAGGAAGTAAGGTTGCGTAGGGGAGGGTAAGTGATGTAAGGAAAAGAAGGGAAGTGAAGTGATGGTAGGGGTAGTAAGAAATTGAGGGTGAGTAGATGAGGGGAAGTAGGGGAAGCGAGGGTCAGGGGTATGGGAAGTAAAGGAAAGGGAAGGGAAGCGATGGAACGTGAGGGGGATGAAGTGATGAAAGAGGTAGTACGGGTGTGAGGGTGGGTAGGGGAAGTAAGAAGTGAGGCAGGAAAAGTATTGGAATTTTTGGATGGCAAGGTAGGAGAATCGAGGGTGGGGAAGTGAGGGGAAGTAGGGGATGGGTAAGGGATGAAAAGTGAGTGCACGTGAAGTTAGGTGAGTTAGAATGTGTGAGAAATGGAATTAGGGAAGTGAGGAGGAGGTGAAGTGATAGTAAGGAAGTAAGGAAGTGAGGTTGAGTAGGGGATGGGATGTAAACAAGTAAACTGATGGTAGGAGTAGTGAGGAAGTAAGGGTGAGTAGGGGAAAGGAAGTAGTGGACGAGTAAGTAGAGGAATCGAGGGTAGGGTTGTAGTGGGAGTAATAGATTGGAAAGTATGAGAAGTGAGGCGAAAGAGAAGGGAAGCGATGGAAAGTGAAGGGAAGGGATGTAAGAGAAGTGAAGGTAAAAAAAGTAGAAAAGTCGAAGGTGGTAGAGTGGGAGATAGGGGAGCGATGGGAAGTGAGTAGAGTGGAAGTTGGGGAAGTGAGGGATGGTGGAGTTAAGAAGTGTAGAAAGGAGAAGTGGGAAAGTGAGGCGAAGATGAATTGATGGATAGGAATGGTGACTACGGAAGATAAATCACAGGAATAGCGGAGAGGGAAGTGATGGGAGAGGATTTGAAAAGCAGGGAAGTAGGAGGGAGGTAAATTGATGATAGGAAAAGTAAGGAAGCGAGGTTGAGTAGAGGAGAGAAAGGTGATATGAAGGGAAGTAGGGGAATCGAGGGTGCGGAGTATGGAAAGTAAGGGAAAGGGAAGGGAAGCGATGGAAAGTGAGGGGGGTAAAGTGATGGGTAGTACGGATGTGAGGGTGGTAGGGGATGTGAAGGAAAATGAGGCAGGGAAAGTATTAAAATTTTGAGATAGAAAGGTAGGGTAATCGAGGGTGGGGAAGTGATAGATATTTCAGTATGAGAAGTGATGGAAAGCAGGGGATGGGTAAGCGATGAAAAGTGAATGCAGGTGAAGTTAGGGGAGTTAGGAAGAGTGATTAATGGAAGTAGGGAAGTAGGGAAGTGAGGAGGAGGTTAAGTGATGGTAGGGAAGTAAGAAAGTGAGTGTGAGTAGGAGAGAGAAAGTGATGGAAGGGTAAGTAGAGAAATTGAGGGTAGGGTTGTAGTGGGAGTAATGGATTGGAAAGTATGGAAAGTGAGGCGACACAAAAGGGAAACGATGGAAAGTGAAGGAAAGGTGAAGTGATGGTAAGAGTAGTACGGACGTGAAGGTGAGTATGTAAGGACGAGTAGTGAAAGCGCGTTTAGGAAAAGTAGAGGGAGAAAATGGGAGAGTGAGGTGAGGGAGAATTATGAAGTGTACGAAAGAGAAATAGAGAAAGGTGTAGTGATGATAGGGTTGGTAATGAACTGAGGTCAACTAGTGAGGGGGAAGTGATGTGAGGGGAAGTAGGGGGAGTGATAGATTGGGAAGTATGGGATGCGAGGGAAAGTGAGGAATGAAGAAGAGGAGGGGAGAGTGATGGGTAGTTATGGGAGGCGAAGTTTAGAGAGTGAGATTGTGGGAAAGGGCAGTATGACATTGAGAGGAAGGATAAGTTATGGTAGGGATAGTAAGGAAATGAGAGTGAGTATGGGAGGGAAAGTGAGAAGAGCGAAAGTTGTGGAAGGTGGGGAAGTGAAGGGGGAAGTATAGTAGGGTCAAGGGTAGGGGAAATGGAAGGATGAAAATCATGAAATGGAAGGAGAAGTAGGCGAAAGAAGGAAGAGTGGGGGAACGAAAGCACGGGAGGAGTGGTGTTAACGACTAAATTAACGTCTTAATAGGCTACGAAACCCTTTTTTGTGGGCACGCGGCGCCTACTTTGACTAATTTTTTAATTTTTCATTACTTTTACATGAAATAATTTTCCATGCACATTTTTTTTCTAATTTCAGAGTGAACGGCATAATGATGAACTCCCTACCTTTTTCGGAAGCATTTCGCTGTCCCGCTGGTGCCAAAATGAACCCACCAAAAAAATGCACGACCTGGTGACATCGACAAAATTTCAGAAAAAATCCATCGTGAAGAGTGATTAATTGATTGTTCGTAAGGAGTGTTTTTCAGTGCTTCTGAATTGAAAATTAAACGAGTGATATTGAACAAAAATTCGAATGAAGAAGCACGTTTCACCTATTATAAACTTGATAATTTGAATATAAATCTGAACTGGTAATTAGATTAAATTATTCAAATATTTTATAGAAAATTCATTGAAAAATTCGGGTTTCAGTGTTTGGTATTTTACTAAAATTCTTAAATTTATTGAGATATTTCTAAATTATATTTTATGCCTGTAATACAACTTTGGAATTAGGATTTCTTAAATTCAGAAATGTAAAAATGAATATTGTCATTATTTTTTCATTTTATTTCATAATATTCACATAGAATTCTGTGGAAATCTATTGAGCTTCATTTATTTATATTTTGATCGATTAAATTTCATTTGATTCCATTTAATTCTTATTAATGAAATACAATTCCGTTTATTTCCATTAATTGGACTTAATTTAAGTTCGAAAATGTGTTATTTAGATGAGTCTTAATTAGACTTAGGTTGAGCTAAAGAAGATCTTATTAATATCGGGCCTAATATCTTTGAGCTAAAGAAGAAATGTATTAGATTGGGCTCAATTAAGCATCATTTTACCTGGAAAATGTGTTTCTTAGATGGGTCTCAATTGGGCTTAATTTCAGCTGGAAAAAGTGTTATTAATATGGAACTTAATAATTGCGCTTCGTTTGAGCTAAAAAATATTATAATTAGATTGGGCTGTTTATATGGGTGTTAATTGAGCTTACATTGAGCTAGAAAAGGTTTGATTAATATGGGGCTTCATAATTGGGCTAAGTTTGAGCTGAAAAAATTATAATTAACATGAGGCTTAATAAATGGGCTTAGTGTGAGCTGAAAAAGTTATTATTAACATGAGGCTTAACAGTGGGCTTAGTGTGAGCTGGAAAAGGTTTTATAAATATGGGGCTTCATAACTGGGCTTAGTTTGAGCTGAAAAAAGGTATTATTAATAAGGGGCTTAATAATTAGGCTCAATTTGAGCTGGAAAGATTAGATATGACCTAACTGGGCTTAATTTGAGCTGAAAAAGGTGTTAATAATATGGGGCTTAACAATCGGGCTTAGCTTGAGCTGTAAAAGGTGGTAATAATATGCGGCTTAATAGTTAGGCTTAATTTAAGCAATAAAATATATTAATTAGATGGGGTCAAATTGGGCATCATATTAGCTGGAAAATCTCTCACTTAGGTGGGTCTCAAATATGCTCAGTTTAAGCAGGAAAAGGTGTTATTATTATAGGACTTATTAATTGGACTTATATTGAGCTGGAAAATATTATATAGGGCTTAACATGACTTAAGTTCACCTGAAAAAAGTGTTGTTAATATGGGACTTAATAACTGGGCCTTATGTGAGCTGGAAAATATGTTATTAATATGGGTCTTAATTGAGTTCAGTTTGAGCTGGAAAGTGTGTTATCAATATGAAGCGTTACAATTTGGTTTATTAGGCTTAATTTAAGCTGAAAAGGTGTTCATAATATGGAACCTATGAATTGGACTTAATGTGAGCTGGAAAATGTCATAGAGGTTCTAATTTGGCATAATTTGAGCTAGAAAATGTGTAGCTTAAATAAGTCTTAATTGGGCTTAATTTGAGCTGGAAAAGGTATTATTTATATGAAGCGTTACAATTGGGCTTAACTTGAGATGGGAAATATGTGAATAATATAGGGCCTAATTAGGCTTAATCTGAGCTGAAAATGTGTTATTAATATGGGTCTTGAAAATTGGACTTAATTTGAGCTGGTCAATATTATAAATGCCCTCATTTTGCATAATTTGAATTCAAAAATGTATTGCTGGGTCCTAATAGGGTTTACTTTGAGCTGGAAATGTGTTTCATGAATGGGTCTTAATTGGGCTTAGTCTGAGCTGAGAAATAATATGAGGCTTAATAATTGGGCTTCATTTAAGCTGGGAATGTATTCCCTACATGGGGCTTAATTGGGCTTAGTTTGACCTGAAAAAGGTATTATTAATACGAAACGTTACAATTGGATTTAATTTGAGCTGGCAAATGTGTTGCTTAGGTAGGTATTATTTGGGCTTAGTTTGAGCTAAAAAATATTAGACAGGGCTTAGCTTGACTTAAGTTCAGCTGCAAAAGGTATTGTTAATGAGCCTTAATAACTGGGCTTTATTTGAGCTAAAAAAGATTAAATGGGATCCTAATAGGCATAATTTGAGCTTAATTAGGCTTAATTCAAGCTGAAAATTTGGGCTCAATTTGAATTGGAAAAGGTCTTTTTTATATGAACCGTTACAATTGGGCTTAATTTGAGCTTGAAAATATTTGAATAATACACGGCCTTATTAGGCTTAATCTAAGCTGAAAAGGTGTTATTAATATGGGTCTTACAACTTGGACTTAATTTGAGCTGGTAAATATTATAGATGCCCCCATGTTGAATAATTTAAATTGGAAAATGTATTGCTAGGTCCTAATAGGGTTTAAATTGAGCTGGAAATGTGTTTCATGAATAGGTCTTAATTGGGCTTAGTCTGAGCTGGAAACGGTGTTATTAATATGAAGCGTTACAATTAGGTATTATGTGAACTGGAAAATATGTGAATAATATAGGGTCTAATTTAAGCTGGAAAAGGTCCTATTATTATAAAGCGTTACGATTGGGCTTGATTTGAGCTGGAAATGTGTTGCTTACATGGGTCTTAATTGGGCTTAGTTTGAGCTAAAAAGTTTTAAGCTTTTTTTATTAATATGGGGCTCAATAAGTAGGCTTAGTTTGAGCTGGAAAAGGTGCCTAATAACACAGGGCTTAATAATTGGGCTTAATTTGAGCTAGAAAATATAATAATTAGATGGAACCTAATTGGGTATCACTTTAGTTGGAAAATGTGCCATTAATATGGGGCCTAACACTCGAGCTCAATGTGAGCTAGAAAAGGTCTTACATGGGTCTTAATGTACTCAATTTGAGCTGCGAAATGTCTTATTAATATAGGACTGAATGATTTGACTATATTTGAACTGGAAAATATTAGATAGGGCTTAATTTGGCTCAAATTGAACTGAAAAAAGTTTTATTATTATGGGGTTTAATAACTAGACCTAATATGGGATCTAATTAGGCTTAATTTGAGCTGAAAAGGTGTCGCTTAGATGGGTCTTAATCGGGCTTAATTTGAGCTGAAAAGGTGTTGCTTAAATGGGTCTTAATCGAGCTTAGTTTGAGCTGGAAAAGGTGTTATTAATATGAAACTCTCAAATTGGACTTAATTTGAGCTGGAAAAGATTATATGGGTCCTAAATGGGCTTAATTTGAGCTAAAAAAGTGTTAAATGAATGAGGCCTAAAAATTAGGCTAAGTTTGAGCTGGAAAAATAAATCACATATAAATGAAATTTGTTCTTATTACAGAATTTGAAAAGAAGATCCAGAATCAGAGTCGCTGACGTCTACTATCGTAGAGGAAAAAAAATAAAACAGGAAAATTTGCACATCACGACCGACCAGGAATTTTTTGTTAATAGCTCACAAATGTTCAATAGTTTGAAAGTTGGCTACAATCAATTAACGAATTTTAGGACTAGAGCTATTTAGAAAATCTAGGAATTAACAGCAAAAACAATAAGTAAATTAATAATAATGAAAGGCAAAAAGATAATATAAATTATTTATACTGAGCCTTAGAAAATTCTAATGACATTGTTATTATATTCATTGACTATAGACAGGATAGAAAATTAGTAATGTGTTCTAATCACTCAAGTATTTAGGCTGCCCGAAAATAAAGCAATATCCAATATTGAAAGAACTTTTTGAATTTTGGAATATCAGTCTGATAAAATCGACTAAAACTTATAATCATCGATTTTCTTTTTCTCAGTCTTTAATCTATTTTCTGCAATTCCAAATGATAATTAATTCTCTAGTATAGTATTTTTTATCTAATTTAAAAAAAATTGTATAGGCAATTAGGGATTGCATAGTTAATTAATGAAAAAAAGCCCTAGAGGTACTCACATAAAATGAAGGACTATTAGCTGCTTGAGCTCACTAGATTTATTAATAAAACTCATTTTTCCGACCCAGTGAGATTTAAAATATTTTAAAAAGCCAGTATTTTTCTCTGAGCAATGTAGTGATCATAATGTAATCTAAAACACCAAGCGAATTTTTACGACTATATATACAGATCGGAAGATTTCTTATTCACGTCCTTTGCATTGAAAAATGAAAAAAAAAATAAAAATAATTCTTAAAATAAGATAGAATAACATTTTTCGAAGATTCAAGTAAAAAACACATGACAAATATAGATTAGAGCCTCGCTTGAAATGTGTAAATAGACGTCCAGCAAAAAACAAATACAGCAATTAAGATAAACACCTTTCTTCGTTGAAATAATGCTTTTTATTGCATAAATCACGCACTTTTAAGGTATTATAAGACAGAAAAGATTTCCAAAATATACTCTCCTCTTGTCCTCATAATACCTTGAACGTTTTTCCAGTCAATAAAATGTATATTATATGAATTAATTTGCATATGCAATAATCAAAACGCCTTCTTTTAAAAATTCTGATGCGTGTATACTAAATATTTTGTCAATTCAAATATACCTTGTCAATTCCAATTACTGTATACGCAAAAGATTTCATATATAGTATGTATAAGATCTATCCATATTATGACTGTTTTAGGTGTGGAATATTTTTATAATAATTTTCACTCGATTATTTTAAATGTTCCTACGAGAAACAATTCCAACGGGAAATATTTCGGTATAAAAGTTATATAAGACAGCACGACCTTAAATATGTCAATACAGAGTATTTTATTATTAGAGAGCGGATTAGCGCAACTGTGAAGATAACTGAAGAGTGGAGAACCGTCGGCCGGGCAGAGGGGCGCATGCGCCTGGCGTGAGGACGCATGCGCCTCGCGTGGAGGCGCACGCTTGCCTTTGATCTAACCGGGGTTCTCCGCATGTGAGAACGGAGTTGCGCTCGTCAGCTAACTTCACAGTTGCGTTAATCGACTCTCTATTTATTATACAACAGTGGAAAAAAATCAATTTTATGAAATTTTACGAAGTGTAATGAAACAATCAGAATAAAATGATTCATCATGTGTAATTTCTTCGGACGGGAAAAATTAATTCTATTTTCAATATGTAACTTTCACTGTTTCACCAGCAAGAGAGACAAACTGTGATATTATTAATGATTAAATATGTCGATTCGAGGATAAAATTTAGTCGGTTATTAATATATAAATAACAGGAAGGAATTTTCATTAAAAATGAAACAACGAACAAATTCACCGACTCAGCAATTGCCTTTTTTATTGATACGAGTCAATACGGTTCGCTCAATATGGCTAAGAAAATTAACAAATTACGCTGAATTTCTTGCTTCATTTCTTGCTATTTGTATGTTTGTATCTGATTTACTTAGTATTCGAATTCGTGAAAATTATATATGTTGACAATCCTTTTGCAGTTGCAAAAATGGATTCGCTTCATTCAATTACTACACCTTATTTCAATGTTGTAAATCTCTATATGTACATTGTTAAAAATCGTCTTGAAAAATAAATATAATTTATAAAAAATTTATTTTGCCTTTTTTGATGTCAGGGTGCACGCTAAACTTCATTTTCGAAATTCCCCGACTTTTCCCTGAATAATTTTTCATTTTTCTTGTCCAATAATATTTACAGAACAAAATTCTAATTTTGTGACATTTTTAATATAGTGTTTTATAAATTAAATTAAATGCTTTTCAATTTAAATTATTATTCTTAGGGCCGCGTTTACTTGAATAAAAAATTAAAAAAGTAAGCAAAAGTGACTAGTGTGCATTAATAATGCAACAAAATTTAAAAGAATTCCACAGAGCTTGATTAATTACACTCCAAAGGAATTCAAATTGAATTCAAAATAATTTGAAATAAGTTTAAAAAAAATGAAAATCTCTTTAAATCTTTGGAATCATACGAAAACCGTCACTTCTTGTAAATAAATTAATTTAAATACATTAAAATATTAGAAAATCCCGTAAAATTCCGTAAAATCTGATATTTCCTGAAATCCTGTAAAATGTATTAAAATACTTCATATTACCCCATGAAAATATTTGGAATCCCTTAAAATCCTTGGAAATATACTGCATTTTTTCTTTAGATCTCTTGAAAATGCTTTAGAATCTTTTGAAAAACTCTGAAATATTTAAAATCCTTTGAAATCCATTGAAATCCCTTTAAACTTATTAAAGCTCTTGAAATTCCTTGAATATTTTTAAAATACACAAAAAATTCCTTGAAATATTTTTAAATATTTCAAATCCTTTAAAATTCTATTAAATTACTCATATCGATTGCAAATTCCTTGGGATTTTTGAAAATACCCTAAAACTTTCGGATCTTTTGAAATCCTTTGAAATGTGTGGAGACTTTTTAAAACCCTCGAATATTCCTTGGAATTTAGGAAACTCTATATCCTATGGAATTCATTTGAATTATGAAAATCTATTCAATATTCATTAGAATACTTTAATATACCTACAAATATTTCAAATCCATTGAAATCACTTTAAACTTTTTAAAGTTCCATTAAATTGCTTATATCGATTGGAAATTCCTTGGAATTTTTTTAAATACCCTAAATTTTTTTAAGATCTTTTGAAATTGCTTGAGACTTTTCGAAACCCTTAAAAATTCCTTGGAATTTACAAAACTTTAAATCGTATGGAACTCCTTCAAATCATGATAATCTATTCAATGTTCATTGGAATCTTTTAATATACCCACAAACATTTCAAATCCTTTGAAATCCATTGAAATCCCTTTAAACTTTTTAAAGCTCTTGAAAATTTCTTAAAATTTTTTTAAATGCCCTAAAAATTCCTTGAAATCTTTTAAAGTATTTCAAATCCTTTAGAAGTCCATTGAAATACTCATATCGATTGCAAATTCCATGGAATTTTTGAAAATACCCTAAAATTTTTCAGATCTTTTCAAATCCTTTAAAATTCAATTCAATTACTCATATCGATTATAAATTTCTTGGAATTTTGTTAAATACCCTAAAATTGGTAAGATCTTGTGAAATCTCTTGAGACTTTTCAAATCCCTTGAAAATTCCTTGGAATTGAAAAAACTCTAAATCCTATGGAATTCCTTCAAGTTATGAAAATCTGTTCAATATTCATTCGAATCATCTAATATACATATACATATTTCAAATCCATTGAAATCCCTTTAAACCTTTTAAAGCTCTTGAAAATTTCTTATAATTTTTTAAAATACCCTAAAAATTCCTTGAAATCTTTTAAAGTATTTCAAATCCTTTGAAATTTCATTCAATTACTCATATCGATTGCAAATTCCTTGGAAT
>JAABKJ010003785.1:0-25371 GCA_011634705.1 Andricus grossulariae
TGAATTCTTCTCAATTGGCTGAATTCATTGAATTCTCTGAACTCTTTCAAATTCTCTGAAATCTTTTGAGTTCTATGAATTCTTTTGTATACTCTGAATTCTTTTGATAATCTATAATTTTTTAAATTCTATTAGTGCTTTTGAAGTTTGTGAATTCTTTTGCACTCTGTGAATTCTTCTGCATTTTCTAAATTCTTCTTAATTGTTTGAATTCTTCTTAGTTCTCTGAATTCTTCCGCTATTCTCTTAATTCTTCCGAATTCTCTGAATTCTTCTCAATTGTCTGAATTCTTTTCAATTCTCTGAAATCTTTTCAATTCTTTTGAAGTCCTCTAATTTTTGTTTAATTCTGTAAATTCTTTTGAAGTTTGTGAATTCTTTTGTACTCTGTGAATTCTTCCGAATTTTCTAAATTCTTCTCAATTGTTTGAATTCTTCCCATTTCTATGGCTTCTTCCGCTATTATTTGAATTCTCCCGAATTCTCTGAATTCTTCCAAATTCTTCTGAATTCTTCCAAATTCTTTTAATTCTCTGAATTGTTTAAAAATTTTCTGAACTCTCTGAACTGTTTTGAATTTGTTGAATTCACTGTATCACTGAATTTGTTAAATATTGTTTAATTATCTTGAAATCATTAGAATACAGGTTGAATTATTTTAACTTGCTTTGAATATTTTTCATTCTGTGAAATTCACACGAATTCTACAGAAAATTTAAAGGTTTTTTATCTCATGTCTCTTGAAATCTCTATAAATACCATGAATTGATCTGAATTTCTGCAAGTCTTTTGTATTCTATGAACTCTTCTGATTTATTCCCAATTCTCTGATAATTTTTCAATTGTCTGACTTCTTTTGAATTCTGTGACATTTTAAATTCTATGAATTCTTTTGTATTATCTAAATTTCTTTAAATTATCTAAATTTATTTTGAATTCTGTGAATTCTTTTGAAATCTGTGAATTCTTCGGAATTCTCTGATTTCTTCTAAGTTTTCTAAATTCTTCTGAATTCTCAGAATTGTTTCGAAATTTTATGAACTCTTCAAACTATTCTGAATTCGTCGAATTCTCAAGATATCACTGAATATTTTAAAAATGTTTTTTATTTATCTTGCAATTATTAGAATACACTTTGAGTTAGTTTGAAGTCCTTCTTTTGAATATTTTCAATTCACTTAAAATCTTTAGAATACACGTTGAATTACTTTAACTTTCTTCGAATATTTTGAATCCTGTAGAATTCTACAGAATTCAAAACACTTGAAGGAATTCAAAATAATTCAACGCGTATTCTAAAGATATCGAAAGAATTCAGAAAACTGAAAAATAATTCAGAAGACTATTTGAATACAAAATATTTCAGAGAATTAAAAAGAGTTCAGGAGAATTTAAAAGAATTCAGGAGAATTCAGATAATACGAAAGAATTCTAGAAATTTAAAATAATTGATGGTGTATTGTAAAGGTTTTAAGAGAGTTAAAAAAACTTCAGAATAAGTCAAAGGAGTCTATGTGGATTCTAGAAATTCGTTTGAATTCCACACAATGCAACATACTCGATGGAAGCTAACATAATTCTACGTGTATTCTGAAGATTTTAAGAGAATTCCGAAAATTCAAAAGATCTAAAGGAGTTCAACGTAACTTGGAATGTATTCTAATAATTTAAAGTCAATTGAAAATCATTAAAAGAATTCAGTGGTCTCGCGAGTTTTAAAAAATTCTGAAGAGTTCCAATATTTCAGAAAATTTCAAAAGAATTTAGATAATTCAAAAAAAGACAATACAGAAGAATTCACAGAATTCAAAATATTTCAGAGAATTGGAAAGAATTCAGATATTCAAAATTTATAAAAGAATTTAGAATAATTCGGGAGAGTTCAAAGAATACTAAAGACTTGGAGTAAGTTAGTACAATTAATGGTGTATGGTGAAGATTTCAAGAGAATTAAAAAAAAATTGTAATTGTGAAGAATTCGTTTGAATTGTACAGGATTAAAAATATAAAAAGAAAATTGAAATAACTCAATAAATTAGAGAATTCAAAGGATTTGGGAGAATTCAGAGAATTCGGAAGAAATCAAAGAATAGTGTAAGAATTCATCGAATTAAGAAGAATTCAAAGAATTAGGAAGAATTTAGAAAATTTGGATGAATTAACAGAGTGAATTTCAAAAGATCCTAGAGAATACAAAAGAATTAAAAAGCGTTCAGAGAATTTAAAAGAGTTCAGAGAATTTGAAAGAATTACAACAATTGAGAAGAATTCAGATAATACAAAAGATTTCAGAGAATAGCGGAAGAAATCAAAGAATTAAGCAGAATTTAGAGAGTTCAGAAGAATTCACACAGAATTTGAAATTCAGAGAATACAAAAAACTTGGAGAAATCCAAAATAAGTTAAGGTGTACTGTAAAGGTTTCAAGAAAATTGCAAAAAATGTCAAAAGAATCCAAAGGAGCACAAGTGAATTCTGAGAATTCGTTTGAATTCTACAGAATTAGAAATACTTGGAGGAGGTTAAAATAATTCCACCTGTATTCCAAAGGAAGAGATATTTTCCAAGAATATCATATCTAAGTTGCCGTGTGAACTTGCACCATTGATATTTACAACCTCCTGGAGATTTAAAATTACTCTTTAGCGCACACACCCTCACCAGTGACACATGGACTGTCGTCCATCAAACGCATACTTCCGATTGTTTAATATTTAATTGTCAATCACTCATTATTTATTAACTTGACAACCAATTTTTATTGTTATTTTTAACTCCATTTTTTATGAGAAATTCAAAAATATAAAAATTTACCTTGAGTACGGGGATACCCTGTACAACAGAGTGATAGAAATGTTATGTCACTAGAATGTCACACGTATTTCTAGACAGGAACATAAAGGTCACACTATTCTGTAACGCTGTTACTGTGAGGATATGTAATAGTTCTGGAATTCTGTAATATAACCCATATAGAACAGAGTGATAGAACTGTTATGTCACTAGAATGTCACACGTGTTCCCAGAAAGGAACATAAAGGTCACACTGTTGTGTAACGCAGTCACTGTAAGGATACGTACCAGTTCTGGAATTCTGTAATGTAACCAATATAGAACAGGGTGATAGCACTGTTATGTCACTAGAATTTCACAAGTGTTCCAAGAAAAACACATAAAGGACACACTGTTCTGTAACGCAGTTACTGTGGGGATACGTCCCAGTTCTGGAATAATGTAATGTAACCAATATAGAACCGAGTGATGAAACTGTTATGTCACTCGAATCTCACACGTGTTCCAAGAAGGGAACATAAAGGACAGACAGTTCTGTAATGAAGTTACTGTAAGGATACGTAACAGTTCTGCACTTCTGTCATGTAACCAATATAGAACAGAGTGATAGAACTCTTATGTCACTTGAATGTCACACGTGTTTCAAGAAAGGAACATAAAGGTCACACTGTTCTGTAACGCTGTTTCTGTAAGGATATGTGCCAGTTCAGGAATTATGTAATGTAAGCAATATAGAACAGAGTAATATAACTGTTATGTCACTAGAATGTCGCACGTGTTCCAAGAAAGGAACATAAAGGTCACACAGTTCTGTAACGCAGTTACGGTATGGATACGTGGCAGTTCTGAAATTCTGTTATGTAATTAATACAGAACAGTGTGATAGAACTGTTATGTCACTAGAATGTCACACGTGCTCCCAGAAAGAAACATAAAGGTCAAACCTTCCTGTAACGCAGTTACCGTAAGGATACGTAACAGTTCTGGAATTCTGTAATGTAACCAATATAGAACATAGTGATAGAACTGTTAGATCACTAGAATATCACAAGTGTTCCCAGGAAGGCACATAAAGTTCACACTGTTCTGTAACGCAGTGACTGTAAGGATACGTAACAGTTATGAAATTTTGTAATGTATCCAATACAGAGCAGAGTAATAGAACTGTTATGTCACGAGAATATAACACGTGTTTCTAGAAAGAAACGTAAAGTCACAATTTTCTGTGACGCTGTTACTGTAAGGATATGTAGCAGTTCTAGAATAACGAAATGTGGCCAATATAAAAAAGAGTAATAGAACTGTTATGTCACTATATGTCACACGTGTTCCAAGAAAGAAGCATAAAGGCCAGACTGTTCTGTAAAGCAGTTGCTGCAAGATTACGTAACTGTTCTATAATTCTGTAATGTAACCAATCCAGAACAGTGTGGTAGAACTGTTATGTCACAAGAATGTCACACGAGTTCCCAGAAAGGAAGATAAAGGTCAAGCTGCTCTGTAACGCAGTTACTGTATGAATACGCAACAGTTATGGATTTCTGTAATGTAACCAATATAGAACAGGGTGATAGAACTGTTATGTCACTAGAATGTCAAACGTGTTCCAAGAGAGGAACGTAAAGGTCACACAGTTCTGTAACGCAGTTAGTGTAAAGATACGTAACAGTTCGTGAATCCTGTGATGTAACCAATATAGAACAAATTAATAGAACTGTTATGTCACTAGAATGTCAAACGTGTCCAAAGAAAGGAACGTAAAGGTCACACTGCTCTGTAATGCAGGTACTCTAAGGATATGTGCCAGTTCAGATATTCTGTAAAGTGATCAATATAGAAAAGAGTAATATAACTGTTCTGTCACTAGAATGTCGCACGTGTTTCAAGAAAGAAACATAAAGATCACACTGTTCTGTAACGCACTTACTGTAAGGATACGTAACTTTTCTGAAATTTCGCAATGTAATAAAACATAGAACATAGTAATAGAACTCTTATGTCACTAGAATGTCAAACGTGTTTCTAGACGAAAACGTAAAGAGACACTCTTCTGTGATGCTTTTACTGTAAGGATATGTAACAGTCCTTGATTTCTGTAATGTAATGAATATAGAACAGAGTGATAGAACTGTCATGTCACTAGAATGTAATACGTGTTTCTAGAAAGGAACATGAGCTCACACTGTTCTGTGATGCTGTTACTGTAAGGCTATGTAACAGTCCTTGATTTCTGTGATATAACCAATATAGAAAAGAGTAATAGAACTGTTATGTCACTAGAATGTCACACATGTTTCGAGAAAGGAAGATACAGTCACCCAGTTCTGTAACGCAGTTACTGTAAGGATACGTAACAGTTTTGGAATTCTGTAATGTAACCAATACAGAACAGTGTGTTAGAACTGTTAGGTCACTAGAATTCCACACGTGTTTCCAGAAAGGAACATAAAAGTCACACTGTTCTGTAACGCAGTTACTGTGAGAATATGAAACAGTTCTGGAATCCTGTAATGTAACCAATATAGGACAGAGTGATAGAACTCTTATGTCACTAGAATGACACATGTGTTCCAAGAAAGGAACATAAAGGTCACACTGTTCTGAAACGCAGTTACTGTAAGGATACGTAACAGTTTTGGAATTCCGAATTGTAACCAATAAAGAACAGAGTGATAGGACTGTTGTGTCACTAGAATGTCACACGTGTTTCTAGAAAGGAACATAAGGTCACACTGTTCTGGGATGCTGTTACTGTAAGTATATGTAACAGTCCTTGATTTCTGTAATGGAACCAACATAAAACAGAGTGATAGAACTGTTACCTGACTAGAATGACACATGTGTTCCAAGAAAGGAACATAAAGGGCACACAGTTCTGTAACGCAGTTATTGTGAGGATACGTAACATATCTGGAATTCTGTAATGTAAACAATACAGTACAGTGTGATAGAACTGTTATGTCACTATAATGTCACATGTGTTCCAAGAAAGAAGCATAAAGGTCACACTGTTCTGTAACGCAGTTACTGTAAGAATATGT
Source organism: Andricus grossulariae (assembly GCA_011634705.1). Classification (NCBI taxonomy): domain Eukaryota; kingdom Metazoa; phylum Arthropoda; class Insecta; order Hymenoptera; family Cynipidae; genus Andricus; species Andricus grossulariae. The sequence continues at coordinate 5,835 of JAABKJ010003785.1, forward strand.
AACAGTTCTGGATTTCTGTAATGTAACCAATATAGAACAGAGTGATAGAACTGTTATGTCACTAGAATAAAACACGTGTTCCAAGAAAGGAACGTAAAGGTCACACTGCTCTGTAATGCAGTTACTGTAAGAATGCGTAACAGTTATGTCATTCTGTAATGTAACCAATACAGAACAGTGTGACACAACTGTTATGTCATTAAAATGTCACACGTGTTCCCCGCAAGGAATACAAAGGTCACACTGTTCTGGATCACAGTTACTGTAGGGATAATAACAGTTATGGAAAACTGTAATGCAACCAATATAGAGCAGAGTAATAGAATTATTATGTCATTAGACTGTCACACGTGTACCAAGAAAGGAACATAAAAGTCACATTGATCTGTAAAGCAGTTGCTGTAATGATACGTAACAGTTCTGGATTTCTGTAATATCAAGAATATAGAACAGAGTGATAGAACTGTTACGTCACTAGAATGTCACACGTGTTCCAAGGAAGAAACGTAAAGGTCACACTGCTTTGTAATTCAGTTACTGTAAGGATACGTGACAGATCTGGAATTCTGTAATGTATCAAATATAGAACAGAGTAATAAAACTATTATGTCGTTAGAATTCCACACGTGTTCAAAGAAAGAAACATGAAGGTCACACAGTTCTATACGCAGTTATTGTGAGCATACGTAACTGTTTTGGAATTCTGTAATGTAACCAATACAGTACAGTGTGATAGAACTGTTATGTGACTATAATGTCATACGTCTTCCCAGAAAGAGGCATAAGTGTCAAACTGTTCAGTAACGCAGTTACTGTAAGGATACGTAACAGTTCAGGAATTTTGTAACGTAACCAATATAGAACAGAGTGATAGAACTATTATATCAGTAGAATGCCACACGTGTTCCCAGAAGGAACATAAAGGTCACGCAGTTCTGTAACGCAGTTACTGTAAGGATACGTAACATTTCTGGATTTCTGTAATGTCAAGAATATAGAGCAGAGTGATAGAACTGTTACGTCACTAGAATGTCACACGTGCTCCGAGAAAGGAACGTGAAGGTAACACAGTTCTGTAACGCAGTTATTGTAAGGATACGTAACAGTTATGGAATTCTGTAATGCAATCAATACAGAACAGTGTGATGGAACTGTTATGTCACTAGAATGTCACACGTCTTCACAGAATGGAACATAAGGGTCAAATTGTTCGGTAACGCAGTTATTGTAAGGATATGTAACAGTTTTGGAACTTTGTGATGTGACCAATATAGAACAGAGTGATAGAACTGTTATGTCACTAGAATGTCACACGTGTTCCAAGAAATAAACATAAAGTACAGACTGTTCTGTAACGCAGTTACTGTAAGGATACGTAACAGTTCAGAAATGCTGTTGTGTAATTGATACAGAACAGTCTGATAGAACTGTTATGTCACTAGAATGTCACACGTGTTTCAAGAAAGGAACATAAAGGTCACGCAGTTCTGTAACGCAGTTACTGTAAGGATACGTAACATTTCTGGAATTCTGTTATGTAATTAATACAGAACAGTGTAATAGAACTGTTATGTCACTAGAATGTCACACGTGTTCCCAGAAAGGAACATAAAGGTCACACTGTTGTGTAACGCAGTTACTGTAAGGATACGTAACAGTTCTCTAATTCCTCAATGTGACCAATATAGAACAGGGTGATAGAACTGTTATGTCACTAGAATGTCAAATGTGTTCCAAGAAAGGCACATAAAGGTCACACTGTTCTGTAACGCAGTTACTGTAAGGATACGTACCAGTTCTGGAATTCCGAATTGTAACCAATATAGAACAGAGTGATAGGACTGTTGTGTAACTAGAATGTCACACGTGTTTCTAGAAAGGAACATAAGGTCACACTGTTCTGGAATTCTGTAAGGTAAACAATACAGCACAGTGTGATAGAACTGTTATGTCACTATAATGTCACACGTCTTTCTAGAAAGGAACAAGAAGTCTCACTGTTCTGTGAAGCTGTTACTGTACGGATATGTAACTATTCTCGATTTCTGTAATGTAGCCAATATAGAACAGACCGATAGAACTGTTGTGTCACTATAATGCCACACGTGTTCCGAAAAAGGAACGTAAAGGTCACACTGCTCTGTAATGCAGTTACTGTAAGGATTCATGACAGTTCCGGAATTCTGTAATGTATCAAATATAGAACAGAGTGATAGGACTGTTATGTCACTAGAATATCACACATGTTCCAAGAAAATAACGTAAAGATCACACTGATCTGTAATGCAGTTACTGTAAGGATACATAACAGTTCTGGAATTCCATAATGTAACTAATATAGAACAGTGTGGTAAATCTGTTATGTCACTAGAATGTCACACGTGTTCCCAGATGGAAACATAAAGGTCACAGAGTTCCTCTAAACAGTTACTATAAGCATATGTCACAGTTCTGGAATTATGTAATGTAACCAATATAGAACAGAGTAACAGAACTGTTATGTCACTAGAATGTCACCGGTGTTCCAAGAAAGAAGCATAAAGGTCACACTGTTCTGTAACGCAGTTACTGTAAGAATATGTAACAGTCATGTTATTCTGTAATGTATTGAATATAGAACAGAGTGGTAGGACTGTTATGTCACTAGAATGACACACGTGTTCCAAATAAGGAACATAAAGGTCACACAGTTCTGTTACGCAGTTAATGTAAGGATACGTAACAGTTCTGGAATTCCGTATTGTAGCCAATATAGAACAGAGTGATAGGACTGTTATGTCACTAGAATGTCACACGTGTTCCAAGAAAATAACGTAAATATCACACTGATCTGTAATGCAGTTACTGTAAGGATACGTAACAGTTCTGGAATTCCATATTGTAACCAATCTATAACAGAGTAATAGAACTGTTATGCCACTAGAATGTCACGCGTGTTTCAAGAAAGGACCATAAGCTCACACTGTTCTGTGATGCTGTTACTGTAAGGATATGTAACATTCCTTGATTTCTGTAATGTAACCAATATAAAACAGAGTGATAGAACTGTTATGTTACTAGAATGTCACACGTGTTTCTAAAAAGGAACGTGAGCTCAGACTGTTCTGTGATGCTGTTACTGTAAGGATATGTAACAGTTCTTGATTTCGGTAATGTAACCAATATAGAACAGAGTAATAGAACTGTTATGTCACTAGAATGTCACACGTGTATCGAGAAACGAACATACAGTCACACTGTTTTGTAACGCTGTGAATGTAAGGATATGTAACAGTTCTGGTATTCTGTAATGTAACCAATATAGAACAGAGTAATAGAACTGTTATGTCACTAGAGTTCAACACGTGTTCCAAGAAAGGAACATAAAGGTCACATAGTTCTGTAACGCAGTTAATGAAAGGATACGTAACAGTTCTGGAATTCCGTGTTGTAACCAATATAGAACAGAGTGATAGGACTGTGATGTCACTAGAATGTCACACGTGTTCCAAGAAAAGAACGTAAAGATCACAATGATCTGTAATGCAGTTACTGTAAGGATACGTGACAGTTCTGGAATTCTGTAATGTAACCAATACAGAACAGTGTGACAAAACTTTTATGTCACTAGAATGTCACACGTGTTCCAAGAATGGCACATAAAGGTCACACTGTTCTGTACCGCTGTTACTGTGAGGATATGAGCCAGTTCAGGAATTCTGTAGTGTAACCAATATAGAAAAGAGTAATAGAACTGTTCTGTCACTAGAATGTCGCACGTGTTTCAAGCAAGGAACATGAAGGTCACACAGTTTTGTAACGCAGTAGCTGTAAGGCTACGTAACAGTTCTGTAATTCTGTTATGTGATTATTAAAGAACAGTATGATAGAAATGTTATGTCTCTGGAATGTCACACGTGTTTCCAGAATGGAACAAAAAGGTCACACTGACCTGTAACGCAGTTATTGTAAGGATACGTAACAGTTCTGGATTTCTGTAATGTAACCAATACAGAACAGTGTGATAGAACTGTTATGTGATTAGAACGTCACACGTCTTACCAGGAAGGAACATAAGGGTCAAACTGTTCGGTAACGCAGAGACTGTAAGGATACGTAACAGTTCTGGAATTCTGTTATGTAATGATTACAGAACAGTGCGATTGAACCGTTATGTCACTAGAGTGTCACACGTGTTTCAAGGAAGGTACGTAAAGGTCATACAGTTCTGCAACGCAGTTAATGTAAGGATACGTGACAGTTCTTGAATGCTGTAATTTTAGCCGCTATAGAACAGAGTAATAGAACTGTTCTGCCATTAGAATGTCACGCGTGTATCCAGAAAGAAATATAAAGTCACACTGTTCTGTAACGCTGTTACTGTAAGGATAGGTAACAGTTCTGGAATTCTTGAATGTAACCAATATAGAACAGAGTAATAGAACTATTATATCAGTAGAATGCCACACGTGTTCCCAGAAGGAGCATAAAAGTCACACTGTTCTGTAAAGCAGTTGCTGTAAGGATACGTAACAGTTCTGGAATTCTGTTATGTAATGATTACAGAACAGTGTCATTGAACTGTTATGTCACTAGAATGTCACACGTGTTTCAAGAAAGGAACGTAAAGGTCACACAGTTCTGTAACACAGTTATTGTAAGGATACGTAACAGTTCTGGAATTCTGTAATGTAACCAATACAGAACAGTGTGATAGAACTGTTATGTGAATAGAAAGTCACACATCTTCCCATGAAGGAACATAAGGGTCAAACTGTTCCGTAACGCAGAGATTGTAAGGATACGTAACAGTTCTGGAATTCTGTCATGTAATGATTTTACAACAATGTGATGGAACTGTTATGTCATTAGAATGTCACACGTGTTCCAAGAAAGGAGCATGAAGGACAGACTGTTCTGTAAGCTAGTTACTGTAAGGATACGTAACAGTTCTCCACTTCTGTAATGTAACCAATACAGAACAGAGTGATAGGACACTTACGTCACTAGAATGTCGAACGTATTTCTAGAAAGGAACATAAACGACTCACAGTTCTGTAACGCTGTTACTTTAGGGATACGTAACAGTTCTGGAATTGTGTTATGTAATTAATGCAGAACAGTGTGATGGAACTGTTATGTCACAAGAATGTCACTCGTCTTTCAAGAACGGAACATAGACGTCTCATTGTTCTGTAATGCTGTTACACTGAGGATATGTGCCAGTTCAGGTATTCTGTAATGTGCGCAATATAGAACAGAGTTATTGAACTGTTATGTCACTAGAATGTCGCAAGTGTTTCAAGAAAGAACAAAAAAGTTCACACAGTTCTGTAATGCAGTCACTGTAAGGATACACAACAGTTCTGGAATACTGTAATGTAACCAATACGGAACAGTGTGATAGAACAGCTATATCACTAGAATGCTATACGTGTTCCCAGAAAGGCACATAAACGTCACACTGTTCTGTAACGCAGTTACTGTAAGGATACGCAACAGTTCTGGAATTCAGTAATGTAATCATTATAGGACAGAGTGTTAGAACTCTTATGTCACTAGAATGTCACACATCTTCCAAGAAAGCAACATAAAGGACAGACAGTTCTGAAACGCAGGTACTGTAAGGATACGTAACAGTTCAGCACTTCTGTACTGTAACCAATATATAACAGAGTGATAGAACTATTATGTCACTAGAATGTCACACGTATTTCAAGAAAGAAACGTACAGTCGCACATTTCTGTGACGCTGTAACAGTAAGGATATGTAACAGTTCTGGAATTCTGTTGTGTAACCAATACAGAACAGAGTAATAGAACTATTAGGTCTGTATAATGCCACACGTGTTCCGAGAAGGAACATAAAAGTCACAGAGTTCTGTAAAGCAGTTGCTGTAAGAATACGTAACAGTTCTGGAATACTGTAATGTTACCAATATAGAACAAAGTAATAGAACTCTTGTGTCATTAGAATGTCACACGTGTTCCAAGAAAAGAACGCATAGGTCACACTGCTCTGTAATGCAGTTACTGTGATGGTACGTAATAGTTCTGGAATTCTGTTACGTGACCAATATAGAACAGAGTAATAAAACTTTCATGTCACTAGAATGCCGCACGTGTTTCCAGAAAGGAACATAAACGTGACACTGTTCTGTAACGCAGTTAGTGCGAAGATACGAAACACATCTGGAATTCTGTAATCCAACCAATATAGGACAGAGTGATAGAACTGTTATGTCACTGGGAGTTCACACGTGTTTCTAGAAAGGAACATAAGGTCACATTGTTCTGTGCTGATGTTACTGAAAGGATATGTCACATTCCTTGATTTCTGTAATGTATCCAATATAGAACAGAGTGATAGAACTGTTATGCCACTAGAATGTCACACGCGTTCCCAGAAAGGAACATAATTATCAGACTGTTGTGTAACGCGGTTACTATGAGGATGCGTAACAGTTCTGAAATTCTGTAATGTAACCAATGTAGAACAAAGAGATGAAACTGTTAAGTCACTAGAATGTCACACGTGTTCTAAGAAAGGCACATAAAGGTCAGACAGTTCCTTAACGCAGTTAATATAAGGATACGTAACAGTTCTGGAATTCTGTAATGTGACCAATATAGAACAGGGTGATAGAACTGTTACGTCACTAGATTTCCACGCGTGTTCCAAGAAAGGAACATAAAGGTCACACAGTTCGTTAACGCAGTTACTGTAAGGATAAGAAACAGATCTGGAATTCTGTAATTTACCCAATACAGAACAGTGTGATAGAACTGTTATGTCACTGGAATGCCACACGTGTTCCCAGGAAGGAACATAAAGGTCACACTGTTCTGTAATGCAGTGACTGTAAGGATACGTAACAGTTCTGAAGTTTTGTAATGTAACAAAAAGAGAACAGGGTGATGAAAATGTTATGTCACTAGTATGTCACACGTGTTTCTAGAAAGGAACATAAGGTCACACTGTTCTGTGATGCTGTTACTTTAAGTATATGTAATAGTTCTTGATTTCTGTAATGTAAGCAATATAGAACAGAGTGATAGAACTGTTATGTCACTAGAATGTCACACGTGTTTCTAGAAAGGAATATAAAGTCACACTGTTCTGTGATGCTATTGCTGTGAGAATATGTAACAGTTCTTGTTTTTTGTAATGTAACCAATATGGACCAGAGCGATAGAACTGTTATGTCACTAGAATATCACACGTGTTCCAACAAAACAACCTGAAGGTTACACTGCTCTGTAATGCAGTTACTGTAAGGATATGTAACAGTCCTGCAATTCTGTAATGTAACTAATACAGAACAGTGTGATAGGACTGCTATGTCATTAGAATGTCACACGTGTTTCTAGAAAGGAACATAAAGGTCACACTGTTCGGTAACGCAGTTAATATAAGGATACGTAACAGTTCTGGAATTCTGTAATGTGACCAATATAGAACAGTGTGGTAGGACTTTTATGCCACTAGAATGTCACACGTCTTCCCAGGAAGGAACATAAGGAACAAACTGTTCTGTAAAGCAGTGACTGTAAGGATACGTAACAGTTCTGAAGTTTTGTAATGTAACAAATATAGAACAGGGTGATGAAACTGTTATGTCACTAGTATGTCACACGTGTTCCGAGAAAGCAACATAAAGGACAGACAGTTCTGAAACGCAGTTACTGTAAGGATACGTAACAGTTCTGCACTTCTGTAATGTAACCAATATAGAACAGAGTGATAGAACTGTTAGTTCACTAGAATATCGCAAGTGTTTCTAGGATGGCACATAAAGTTACACTGTTCTGTGATACTGTTACTGTAAGGATATGCAATAGTACTTGATTTCTGTGATGTCACCGATATAGAAAAGCGTAATAGGACTGTTATGTCTCTAGAATGTCACACGTGTCCCCAGAAAGGAACATAAAGATCACACTGCTCTGTAATGCAGTTACTGTAATGATACGTAACAGTTCTCGAATTCTATAATGTACTCAATATAGAACAGAGCAATAGAACTTCTATGTCACCGGAATGGCACACGTGTTTCTTGAAAGGAACATAAGGTCATACTGTTCTGTGATGCTGTTACTGTGAGGATATGCAACAGTTCTGGAATTCTGTAGTATATCAAATATAGAACAGAGTAATAGAACTGTTATGTCACTAGAATGTCACACGCGTTCCTAAAAAGGAACATAAAGGTCACGCTGTTCTTTAACTCTGTTATTGTAAGGATATGTGCCAGTTCAGGACTTCTGTAATGTAACCAATATACAACAGAGTAATACAACTGTTATGTCACTAGAATGTCACACGCGTTCCAAGAAAGGAACGTTATGGTCACACTGTTCTGTAACGCAGTTACTGTAAGAATATGTAACAGTTATGTTATTCTGTATTGTAACAAATATAGAACAGAATGATAGAACTGTGATGTCACTAGAATGTCACACGTGCACAAGAAAGGCACATAAAGGTCACACTATTCTGTAACGCCGTTACTGTAAGGAAACGTAACAGTTCTGGAATTATGTAATGTAACCAATATAGAACAGAGTAATAGAACTGTTATGTCACTAGAATATCACAGGTGTTCCAAGATAGGAACATAGCGCTCACACAGTTCTATAACGCAGTAACTGTGAAGGTACGTAACAGTTCTGGAATTATGTAATGTAACCAATATAGAACAGAGTGATAGAACTGTTATGTCACTAGATTGCCACTCGTGTTCCAAGAAAAGAACGTAAAGGTCACGATGTCCTGCATCGTAGTAACTGTAAGGATACGTAACAGTTCAGGAATTCTGTTATGTAATTAATCCGGAGCAGTGTGAAGAACTGTTATGTCACTAGGATGCCAGAAAGAAAAATAACGTCCGGTAACGCAGATACTGTCAGGATACGTAACAGTTATGGAATTATGTAATAGAACTGTTATGTCACTGGAATGTCACACTTGTTTCTAGAAAGGAACAAAAGTCACATTGTTCTGTAACGCTGTTACTGTACGGATATGTAACAGATCTAGATTTCTGTAATGTAACCAATATAGAAAAGAGTGATAGAACTGTTATGTTACTAGAATGTCACACGTGTTTCCAGAAAGAAACGTAAAGGACACAATGTTCCGTAACGCAGTTACTGTAATAATATGTAACAGTTATGTTATTTTGTAATGTAACGAATATAGAACAGAGTGATAGAACTGTTATGTCACTAGAATGTCACACGTGTTCCAAGAAGGGAACACAAAGCTCAGCTGTTCTATAACGCTGTTATTGTAAGGATGTGTTCCAGTTCAGTAGTTCTGTAATTTAAGCAATATAGAACGAAGTAATAGAACTGTTATGTCCCTAGAATGTCACACGCTTTCCAAGAAAGGAACGTAATGGTCACACTGTTCTGTGACGCTTTAACTGTGAGGATATGTAACAGTTCTGGAATTCTGTTATGTAATTAATACAGGACAGTGTGATAGAACTGTTATGTCACTAGCATGTCACACGTGTTCCAAGAAGGGAACATAACGGTCATAAAGTTCTGTAACGCAGTCACTGTCAGGATACGTAACAGTTCTGAAATTCTTTAATGTAACCTATATAGAACAAAGTGATAGAACTGTGATGTCACTAGAATGTCACACGTGTTCCAAGAAAGGCACATGAAGGTCACATTATTCTGTAACGCAGTTACTGTAAGGATACGTAGCAGTTCCAAAATTATGTAATGTAGCAAACATAGAACAGTGTGATAGATCTGTCATGTCACTGGAATATCACACGTGTTACCAGAAAGAAACATATAGGTCACACAGTTCCTTAACGCAGTCAATATAAGGATACGTAACAGTTCTGGAATTCTGTAATGTAACCAATATAGAACAGGGTGATAGAACTGTTACGTCACTAGATTTCCACACGTGTTCCAAGAAAGGAACATGAAGGTCACACAGTTCGTTAACGCAGTTACCGCAAGGATACGTAACAGATCTGGAATTCTCTAGTTCACCCAATACAGAACAGTGTGATATAACCGTTATGTCACTGGAATGCCACACGTGTGCCAAGGAAGGAACATAAAAGTCACACTATTCTGTAACGCAGTTACTGTAACGATACGTAACAGTTCTGGAATTATGTAATGTAACCAATATAGAACAGAGTAATAGAACTGTTATGTCACTTGAATTTCACAGGTGTTCGAAGACAAGAACGTAAAGGTCACAATGCTCTGTATCGCAATAACCGTAAGGATACGTAACAGTTCAGGAATTCTGTTATGTAATTAATACGGAGCAGTCTGAAGAACTGTTATGTCACTAGGATGTCACACGTGTTCCCAGAAAGGATCATAAAAGTCACACTGTTGTGTAATGCGGTTACTGTGAGTATACGTAACCGTTTTGAAATTCTGTTATGTAACAAATGTAGTACAAAGTGATAGAACTGTTATGTCACTAGAATGTCAAACGTGTTCCAAGAAAGGCACATAAATGTCACACTATTTTGTAACGCAGTTAATGTAAGGATACGTAACAATTCTGAAATTCTAAAATGTCACCAATATAGAACAGGGTGATAGAACTGTTATGTCACCAGAATGTCACACGTGTTTCAAGAAAGCAACATCAAGGTCACACTGATCTGTAACGCAGATACTGTGAGGATACTTAACAGTTCTGAAATTCTGTGATGTAACTTATACAGAACAGTGTGATAGATCTGTTATGTCACAAGAATGTCACACGTGTTCCCAGAATGAAACATAATGGTCACACAGTCCCTTAACGCAGTTAATATAAGGATACGTAACAGTTCTGGAATTCCGTAACGTAACCAATATAGAACAAAGTGATAGAACTTTTATGTAACTAGAATGTCGCAGGTGTTCCAAGAAAGGAACATGAAGGACACACAGTTCTGTAACGCAGATACTGTTAGGATACTTAACTGTTCTGCAATTCTGTAATGTAACTTATACAGAACAGTGTGATAGATCTGTTATGTCACAAGAATGTCACACGTGTTCCCAGAAAGAAACATAATGGTCACACAGTTCCTTAACGCAGTTAATATAAGGGTACGTAACAGTTCTGGAATTCTTTAACGTAACCAATATAGAACAGAGTGATAGAACCGTTGTTTCACTACAATTTCACACATGATTCAAGAAAGAAACATGAAGGTCAAACAGTTCTGTAACGCTGTTGCTGTGAGGGTACGTAACAGTTCTGGAATTATGTAATGTAACCAATATTGAACAGAGTCATAGAACTGATATGTCACTAAAATGTCACATATGTTTCAAGAAAGGAACATAAAGGTCACACATTTCTGTAACGCAGTTACTGTAAGGATACGTAACAGTTCTGAAATTCTGTAATGTAACCAATACATTGCAGTTTGATAGAAGTCTTATGTCACTAGAATGTGACACGTGTTCCCAGAAAGGAACATAAGGGTCAAAAGGTTCTCTAACGCAGTTACTGTGAGGATACGTAACAGTTCTGGAATTCTGTAATGGAACCAATACAGAAGAGTGTGATACAACTGTTATGTGACTAGAATGTCACACGCGTTCCAAGAAAGCAGCATGAAGGTCACACAGTTGTTTAACGTAGTTACTGTGAGGATACGTATCAGTTCTGCAATTCTGTAATGTAACCAATATAGGACAGAGTGATGGAACCGTTATGTCACTAGAAAGTCACACGTGTTCCGTGAAAGGAACATAAAGGTCACACTGTGCTGTAACGCTGTAACTGAAAGGATACGTAACAGTTCTGGATTTCTGTAAATGTAACCAATACAGAACAGAGCTATATTACCGTTATGTTACTAGAACGTCACAAGTGTTCCCATAAAGGAACATAAAGGTGACACTGTTCTGTAACGCAGTTACTGTAAGCATACCTAATAATTCTGGTATTCTCTAATGTAACCAATATATGACAGAGTGATAGAAATGTTACACCACTAGAATGTCACACGTGTTCCCAGAAAGGAACACAAAGGTCACACAGCTCTGTAAGGAAGTTACTGTAAGGATACGTAACATTTCTGTAATTCTGTGATGTAACCAAAACCGAACAGTGTGATACAACTTTTATATGACTCGAATGTCACACGTGTTCCCAGAAAGGAACATAAAGGACACATTTTTCTGTAACCTAGATACTGCAAGCATACGTAACTGATCTGTAATTCTGTAATGTAACAAATACATAACAGAGTGATCAAACTGTTATGTCACAAGAATGTCGCAGGTGTTCCACGAAAGGAACATAAAGATCGAACTGTTCGGTAACGCAGTTACTGTAAGAATACGTAACAGTTCTGAAATTCTGTAATGTAATCAATATAGAACAGAGTGATAGAACCGTTATGTTACTAGAATGTCACAAGTGTTCCAAGAAAGGATCATAAAGGTCACATTGTGCTGTAACGCAGTAACTGAAAGGATACGTAACAGTTCTGGATTTCTGTAATGTAACCAATATAGAACAGAGTGATAGAACCGTTATGTCACTAGAATGTCACACGCGTTCCAAAAAAGGATCATAAAGGTCACACTGTGCTGTAACGTGGGTACTGAAAGGATACGTAACAGTTCTGGTATTCCGTGACGTAACCAATATAGAACAGATTGATAGAACTTTTATGTCACTAGAATGTCACACGAATTCCATGAAAGGAACATAAAGTTCACACAGTTCTGTAAAGTATTTACTGTGAGGATACGTAACAGCTCTGGAATTCTGTAATGTAACCAATATAGAACAGAGTGATAAAATCATTATGTCACTAGAATGTCACGCGTGTTCCCATAAAGGAACATAAAGGTTACACTGTTCCGTAACGCAGTTGCTGTAAGGATACGTAAGAGTTCTGGAATTACGTGATGTAACAAATACATAACAGTGTGTTAGAACTGTTATGTCACTAGAATGTCGCACGTATTCCACGAAAGGAACATATAGGTCACACAGTTCTGTAACGCAGTTACAGTAAGTATACGAGAAAGTTCTGAAATTCTGTAATGTAACCAATATAGAACAGAATGATAGAACTGTTATGGCACTAGGATGTCACTTGTGTTCCAAGAAAGGATCATAAAGGTCGCATTGTTCTGTAGCAAAGTTACTGTGAGGATACGTAACAGTTCTGGAATTCTGTAATGTAACCAATATAGAACAGAGTAATAGAACTGTTATGTCGCTAGAATATCACACGTGTTCCCAGAAAGGATCATAAAGGTCACACTTTTGTTCAACGTTGTTACTGAAAGGATACGTAACTGTTCTAGAATTCTGTCATGTAACCAATAAAGAACAGAGTGATAGAACTGTTATGTCACTAGAATGTCGCACGTATTCCAAGAAAGAATCATAAAGGTCACACAGTGCTGTAACGAAGTTACTGTAAGGTTACGCAACAGTTCTGAAATTCTGTAATTTAACCAATATAGAACAGAGTGATAGAACTGTTATGTCACTAGAATGACACACGCGTTCCAAGAAAGCAACATGAAGGTCACACAGTTCTGTAACGCAGTGACTGTAAGGTTACGTGACTGTTCTGAAATTCTGTAATGTGACCAATACAGAACAGTGTGATACAACTGTTATGTCACTAGAATGTCACAGGTGTTCCCAGAAAGGATCATAAGGGTTGAACTGTTCTGTAACGCAGTTACTGTAAGCACACCTAACATTTCTGGTATTCTCTAATGTAACCAATATATAACAGAGTTATAGAAATGTTACGTCACTAGAATGTCACACGTGTTCCCAGAGAGGAACATAAAGGTAACACAGCTCTGTAACGCAGTTACTGTAAGGATACGTAAAAGTTATGAAATTCTTGATTGTAACCAATATAGAACAGAGTGATAGAACTGTTATGTTACTAGAATGTCGCACGTGTTCCCAGAAAGAACCATGAAGGTCGAACTGTTCTCTAGCGCAGTTAATGTAAGGATACGTAACACCTTTTAAATTCTGTAGTGTAACCAATACAGAACATTGTGATAGAACCGTTATGTCACTAGAATGTCACACGTGTTCCCAGGAAGAAACATAAAGATCGAACTGTTCTGTAGCACAGTTACTGTAAAGATCTGTAACAGTTCTGGAATTATGTAATGTAACCACTACAATACAGAGTGATAGAACTGTTATGTCACCAGAATGTCGCACGTGTTCCACGAAAGGATCATAAAGGTCACACTGTGCTGTAACGCAGTTACTGAAAGGATACTTAACAGTTCTGGATTTCTGTAATGTAACGAATATAGAACAGAGTGATAGAACTGTTATGTCACTAGATTGTCGCACGTGTTCCAAGAAAGGATCATAAAGGTCACACAGTTCTGTAACGCAGTTACTGTGAGGATACGTAACAGTTCTAAAATTCTGTAATGTAACCAATATAGAACAGAGTGATAGAACTTTTATGTCACCAGAATGTCGCACGTGTTCCAAGAAAGGAACATAAAGGTCACACAGTTCTGTAACGCAGTTACTGTAAGGATACGTAACAGTTCTGGAATTCTGTGATGTAACCAATACAGTACAGTTTGAGAGAACTGTTATGTCACTAGAATGTCACACGTGTTCTCAGAAAGGAACATAATTGTAAAACTGTTCTCTAACGGAGTTACTGTAAGGATACGTAACAGTTCTGGGATTCTGTGAAGTAACTAATATAGAACAGAGTGATAGAACTGTTATGTCACTAGAATGTCGCACGTGTTCCAAGAAAGGATCATGAAGGTCACACATTTCTGTAACGCAGTTACTGTAAGGATACGTAACAGTTCTGCAATTCTGTAATGTAACCAATATAGAACAGAGTGATGGAACCGTTATGTTACTAGACTGTCACAGGTGTTCCGAGAAAGGCACACAAAGATCACACCGTCCTGTAACGCAGTTACTGTAAGGGTACTTATCAGTTCTGAAATTCTGCAATGTCCCCAATAAAGATCAGTGTGATAGAACTGTTATGTCACTAGAATGTCACACTTTTTCCAAGAAATGCACATAAAGGTCGAACTGTTCTGTAGCGCAGTTACTGTAAGGATACGTAACAGTTCTTGAATTATGTAATGTAACCAATATAGAACAGAGTGATAGAACTGTTATACCACTAAAATGTCACACGTGTTCCATGAAAGAAACATGAAGGTCACACTGTGCTGTAACGCAGTTACTGAGAGGATACGTAACAGTTCTGTATTTCTGTAATGTAAACAATATAGAACAGAGTGATGAAACCGTTGTGTTACTTGAATGTCACACGCGTTCCTAGAAAGCAACATAAAGGTCAAACTGTTCTCTAACGCAGTTAATATAAGGATACGTAACAGTTCCGGAATTCTGTAATGTGACCAATACAGAATAGTGTGATACAACTGTTATGTCACTAGAATGTCACACGTGTTCCCAGAAAGGATCATAAGGGTTGAACTGTTCTTTAACGCAGTTACTGTAAGCACACCTAACATTTCTGGTATCCTCTAATGTGACCAATATATAACAGAGTTATAGAAATGTTACGTCTCTAGAATGTCGCACGTGTTCCCAGAGAGGAACATAAAGGTAACACAGCTCTGTAACGCAGTTACTCTAAAGATACGTAAAAGTTATGAAATTCTTGATTGCAAGCAATATAGAACAGAGTGATAGAACTGTTGTGTTACTAGAATGTCACACGTGTTCCCAGAAAGGACCATGAAGGTCGAACTGTTCTCTAGCGCAGTTAATGTAAGGATACGTAACACCTTTTGAATTCTGTAGTGTGACCAATACAAAACATTGTGATAGAACCGTTATGTCACTAGAATGTCACACGTGTTCCCAGGAAGGAACATAAAGCTCGAACTGTTCTGTAGCGCAGTTACTGTAAGGATCTGTAAAAATTCTGGAATTATGTAATGTAACCACTACAAAACAGAGCGATAGAACCTTTATGTCACTAGAATGTCGCACGTGTTCCACGAAAGGATCATAAAGGTCACACAGTTCTGTAACGCAGTTACTGTAAGGATACGTGCAATTTCGGAAATCCTGTAATGTAACCAATATAGAACAGAATGATAGAACTGTTATGGCACTAGGATGTCACTTGTGTTCCAAGAAAGGATCATAAAGGTCGCATTGTTCTGTAGCAAAGTTACTGTGAGGATACGTAACAGTTCTGGAATTCTGTAATGTAACCAATATAGAACAGAGTAATAGAACTGTTATGTCGCTAGAATATCACACGTGTTCCCAGAAAGGATCATAAAGGTCACACTTTTGTTCAACGTTGTTACTGAAAGGATACGTAACTGTTCTAGAATTCTGTCATGTAACCAATAAAGAACAGAGTGATAGAACTGTTATGTCACTAGAATGTCGCACGTATTCCAAGAAAGAATCATAAAGGTCACACAGTGCTGTAACGAAGTTACTGTAAGGTTACGCAACAGTTCTGAAATTCTGTAATTTAACCAATATAGAACAGAGTGATAGAACTGTTATGTCACTAGAATGACACACGCGTTCCAAGAAAGCAACATGAAGGTCACACAGTTCTGTAACGCAGTGACTGTAAGGTTACGTGACTGTTCTGAAATTCTGTAATGTGACCAATACAGAACAGTGTGATACAACTGTTATGTCACTAGAATGTCACAGGTGTTCCCAGAAAGGATCATAAGGGTTGAACTGTTCTGTAACGCAGTTACTGTAAGCACACCTAACATTTCTGGTATTCTCTAATGTAACCAATATATAACAGAGTTATAGAAATGTTACGTCACTAGAATGTCACACGTGTTCCCAGAGAGGAACATAAAGGTAACACAGCTCTGTAACGCAGTTACTGTAAGGATACGTAAAAGTTATGAAATTCTTGATTGTAACCAATATAGAACAGAGTGATAGAACTGTTATGTTACTAGAATGTCGCACGTGTTCCCAGAAAGAACCATGAAGGTCGAACTGTTCTCTAGCGCAGTTAATGTAAGGATACGTAACACCTTTTAAATTCTGTAGTGTAACCAATACAGAACATTGTGATAGAACCGTTATGTCACTAGAATGTCACACGTGTTCCCAGGAAGAAACATAAAGATCGAACTGTTCTGTAGCACAGTTACTGTAAAGATCTGTAACAGTTCTGGAATTATGTAATGTAACCACTACAATACAGAGTGATAGAACTGTTATGTCACCAGAATGTCGCACGTGTTCCACGAAAGGATCATAAAGGTCACACTGTGCTGTAACGCAGTTACTGAAAGGATACTTAACAGTTCTGGATTTCTGTAATGTAACGAATATAGAACAGAGTGATAGAACTGTTATGTCACTAGATTGTCGCACGTGTTCCAAGAAAGGATCATAAAGGTCACACAGTTCTGTAACGCAGTTACTGTGAGGATACGTAACAGTTCTAAAATTCTGTAATGTAACCAATATAGAACAGAGTGATAGAACTTTTATGTCACCAGAATGTCGCACGTGTTCCAAGAAAGGAACATAAAGGTCACACAGTTCTGTAACGCAGTTACTGTAAGGATACGTAACAGTTCTGGAATTCTGTGATGTAACCAATACAGTACAGTTTGAGAGAACTGTTATGTCACTAGAATGTCACACGTGTTCTCAGAAAGGAACATAATTGTAAAACTGTTCTCTAACGGAGTTACTGTAAGGATACGTAACAGTTCTGGGATTCTGTGAAGTAACTAATATAGAACAGAGTGATAGAACTGTTATGTCACTAGAATGTCGCACGTGTTCCAAGAAAGGATCATGAAGGTCACACATTTCTGTAACGCAGTTACTGTAAGGATACGTAACAGTTCTGCAATTCTGTAATGTAACCAATATAGAACAGAGTGATGGAACCGTTATGTTACTAGACTGTCACAGGTGTTCCGAGAAAGGCACACAAAGATCACACCGTCCTGTAACGCAGTTACTGTAAGGGTACTTATCAGTTCTGAAATTCTGCAATGTCCCCAATAAAGATCAGTGTGATAGAACTGTTATGTCACTAGAATGTCACACTTTTTCCAAGAAATGCACATAAAGGTCGAACTGTTCTGTAGCGCAGTTACTGTAAGGATACGTAACAGTTCTTGAATTATGTAATGTAACCAATATAGAACAGAGTGATAGAACTGTTATACCACTAAAATGTCACACGTGTTCCATGAAAGAAACATGAAGGTCACACTGTGCTGTAACGCAGTTACTGAAAGGATACGTAACAGTTCTGCAATTCTGTAATGTAACCAATATAGAACAAAGTGATGGAACTGTTAGTTCGCTATAATGTCACACGTGTTTCCAGAAAGGAAATTAAAGTTCACGCAGATCTGTCACCTAGTTACTGTAAGGATACGTATCAGTTCTGGAATTCTGCAATTTCCTCAATACAGAACAGTGTGATAGAACTGTTATGTCACTAGAATGTCACACTTGTTCCCAGAAAGGAACATAAAGGTCACACTGATATGTAACGCAGTTACTGTAAGGATACGTGAAGTTCTGGAATTCTGCAATGTAACAAACACAGTACAGTTTGATAGAACTGTTATTTCACTAGAATGTCACACGTGTTCCCAGAAAGAAACATAAAGGTCAAACTGTTCTCTAACGCAGTTACTGTAAGGATACGTAACAGTTCTGGAATTCTGTAATTTAACCAATATAAAACAGAGTGATAGACCTGTTATTTCACTAGAATGTCACACGTGTTCCAAGAAAGACACATGATGGTCACACTGTTCTGTAACGCAGTGACAGTCAGGATACGTGAGAGTTCTGGTATTCTGTGACGTAACCAATATAGAACACAGTGATAGAACTGTTATGTCACTAGAATGTCACACGTTTTCCAAGAAAGGATCATGAAGGTCACACAGTTCTGTAAAGTATTTAGTAAGAGGATACGTAACAGCTCTGGAATTCTGTAATGTAACCAATACAGAACAGTGTGTTAGAACTGTTATGTCACTTGAATGTCGCACATGTTCCACGAAAGGAACATAAAGGTCACACAGTTCTGTAACACAGTTACTGTGAGGATACGTGAAAGTTCTGAAATTCTGTAATGTAACCAATATAGAACAGAGTGATAGAACTGTTATATCACTTGAATGTCACACGTGTTCCGAAAAGGATCATAAAGGTCACATTGTTCTGTAACGCAGTTGCTGTAAGGATGCGTAACTGTTCTGGAATTCTGTAATGTGACCAATATAGAAGAGAGTGATAGAACTGTTATGTCACTAGAATGTCACACGTGTTCTACGAAGGATCATAAAGGGCACATTGTTCGGTGACGCAGTTACTGTTAGGATACGTAACAGTTCTTGAATTCTGTAATGTAACCAATATAGAACAGAGTGGTAGAACTGTTATGTCACTAGATTGTCACATGTGTTCCAAGAAAGGAACATAAAGGTATTTTTATTTGTATTTATTCAAGAAAGTCCCTAGGGCTAAATAGCCCTCTAAGGAACAGGATATTACAGGGTCATTACAAAT
>JAABKJ010003786.1:0-25369 GCA_011634705.1 Andricus grossulariae
AGCTCCGCACTATCTTCTTAATCTCTTCCATTTTATTGACAAAGATCAACCAACACATTCTAAACTCCGTGAAAGGAGAACAGTACTAAAAGTTCAGCCACACCGCACGTGTAAAATGCAAAGGTCTTTTGTTATTCGTGGTGCTTGGCTTTGGAAAAAACTACCCATAAGTATTAGGAATACACCTTCACAATTTCATTTAAAAAAAAATCCTTTTTGATTACTTATTTCACACTTCAAATCCTACTCTTGAAATTACATATTGGTAACATTTAAATCCTTTAGTTTAAAACATATATAAGCTTGCACATGAATGTATTTACTCTTAAGCATGTATATCTGCGTATGTACAATTACAGTATTATTGATAACAGATCACATCTAATTATGTGTATCTTAGTTTATTTCTTTACTTCTGGTAAATACCTATTTTTTATTTTTATCATTATATTGATCACCGTCACTTTTTAATTGTAACCTGTTCCTTATAGGGCTATCTAGCCCTAGGAACTTTTCATGAATAAATACAAATGCAAATACAAACATATGTACGCATCTTCATGACATGCTCCATTGTTTGTCATAGTCCTGATGAGGCTGCGGTTCCGCAGTGGAATGCTTTGACTGTACTTCAGTTCTTAAATATATTATATGAATTTTACGAACCCCAACGGCCATCAATCGCTACCACCTTTATACATTATACCTTTACGTAAAATCATTGCTACACACATGCTAAAAAGTTTGTAATCACAACGCTTTTTGTCAGTGATAACTCCTTCTACAAATCAATAATTGACTCTCCCGCGGGTAATTCAAAGACCAAATGAAAATAAAAAATTACTGCTAAGCGTAACGAATGACTGGCAAAACATTGCTTGTCAATAATTAAGCAGCAATTAACTTCGTTTCAAAATTGTATTGTCATTTTAAAATTTTTGTCTACCGACAGTCAAATATTTTCAAATAAAAATAAGATCCTACGGATCGTTCTCTTTCACATAATTCAATATGTTTCAATCATTAATATACTATTTAAAGACAGGAGTTTTCATCTGTCCAATTACAGAATATCATTAATGATAAGTACCTTTAGCTAATATCGTCAAATTTCCAATGTTTTACCTACCAAAATGTTATAATTTATTTTTTTTATTAAGAAATAAAAGATTCCAGAAATGCTCATGGACCTAAAAAATGTTACGAGCAAAAAAAAATAATAAAAAATTGCACAGCTCGAACTTTTCGCGCCCCATGAAAATAGGAAGGTCCCGGTACAGCGGCGATCATTGAAGTGGGAAACATGTCTTAATTACTCTCCCTAGAGGATCTGTACTATGATCTCTTGTATATGCGTATATATCAGTTGCCAATGCGCATGCCTGTTTCATCTATAAGCGGAGAGTTCAAGGGAACATCCGCATAGTTGTCCTTGTTGAATTCAGTTAAGCTTCGACCTTCGGCGCGACAATTTCGTTCAGAATAGAGATCAATTTTTATTTTCTGCTTACGTCCTTAATGGTAAATATCAAATAAAATTGTCTTCGGAATATAAAACTAGTAGTAAAAGAATAGCGAAAATAAACGGTAACTATACTATCCGTGCGGAAGACGCTCCTTGAATATTTTAATTTCCACAAAACTTGGTATTAGGAATTATGTGAACTCAACTCAATTAAAGGAGAAAGCTTGGTAGCATTTTGGCAAAAGAATTTCCCACAAATTGAGTCAATTTTATTACTGTTGTTACGTAAAGTATGAATTAATTTTAATAAATGTATTCTTATCATTCATACTTTACTCACTATCATATTTTCATATACTGAGTTAGGATTTAAAAAAGGCAAAATACAATATTTGAGAAATTACATATATCATTTTATCAAATGCTCTATTCCAAGACTACGGGCTTGAGGACAATTATTTTTTATATTATTCTCCTTCATCTGACCTTTATATGACTATCTGCACTATTCAATTTTCCTAGAAGGAATGCATACAACTCTTACTAAAACAGTGCTTTGTTGTGAAAAAAGTAACGCGATTAAAATATTAAATCACTGATAGAAAAGTTCATCGTTCATTCATCTTCATGTTGTTGTGTTAAAATGCGTAAGAACTTTGTCCAAAAATATGTAGAAACTTCCTCTGTTTATTCGAAGAAAAATACTTCATCTCAGCCCAGGTGACTTCCCAAAACTCTTCCAAAATGCAAAACTCGGCGGAAAAGCTCGACTGGTGACATAGTTCCTAGCATGGTGACGTATATATGATCTATATAATAGAATTTACTATGTATATTGGCGAATAATAATAAATTTATAAGTATCATATTTTGAATGTAATTACCAATAATAATCGACAAGTGTTCGCAGCATGAAGTTGTTTCTAGTCGTAGCTAATACGTTCTGCTCGCTGGTTATTAGTGATGATTTTGTTCTTAAATTACTTTGCTTTGAGACTCAATAATAATTTAAAAATTACAAATATTAGTACACCTAATCAATTTTATTAATAAAAATGTAGATAGTAATTGTATATTTTGATAAACTTTATACTGACACAACAGTCATATCACTCATAAAATTATGGAAAATTTTGCAGTTGAGTGCGTCGGTAATTTTTTGTGGGTAAGAATTTAAATTTTATGAGTACACCGCTTCGATAATTTTTTTTCGCTAGTAATTTTTTAATAATGTCCTGAAAAATTAAAACATTTCGAATCAATGTGTAAACTGTAAATCCTTTCAGGTTAATAGACACAATTTTATTTCCAATAGGAAGCATCAACATATGAACAATGTGGTTGTAAAAATGTTCCAGATTTAATAATCTTTTAATATGTTCAAATATAATTATTAAAGCTTCACATTGGATGCCTTAATATTTTATCTTTTTTAAAGTAAAACGTAAACAATTGAAAACAAATAATCTTCATTTATTTGAAAACACACTAGTGTAAAAGAAAATAATGTTTAATTGACAATATATGAAATTCTTCGGGATTAATTTTAAATAATTGAAATTGTTCACAAAATTTCATTAATAATAAAAAACTAATGTTTTCAAAATAAATATATATGATTTTTGAATTGATATGTTTTTTTGATTTTCTTTTTCAGATGATAATATTTCATTATTATAATAATGAGTTATATATTAAACAATGTTAAATTTCTAAAAATCAATCAATTTTACAAATAGAAAATGGACCATTTTCAAATTTAAAGCATTTAAAATTGGAATTTTTTAAATCTCTGAATACCTTGAATACCTTGAATTCTCTAAAATCCTTGATTCTTCTAAATTCCTCTGATTTGTTTGCATTTTTTAAAGTCCTTAGAATTCATGGAGTTCTTAATCTTGCGGAAACTCCATGAATACAAGGAATGCAGATAATTCCGAGAATTTAAATAACTCCCGATATATCTGAGAATTTGGAGGAATTAGGAAGGTTTCAAGGAAATTAAGAATTCAAAAGGATTTGAAAGCGTTTCAAAAAATTGAAAAGAATAAAAAATCATTAGTTTCTATATTGATCTATAAAAATATAAAATGTTTCTTGAAAAATGAAACCATGCCTCTCAAATTATTTTTTTGAAGTGATTAGGCTGTACTATTGTTAAATTGGAATAATAGTAATCTTTTTACATTCTCATGCTAATGAGAAGGTATTGGTTTTATGTAAAATTTGACTTCATAAAAACTGTTTCTTTGCATGAGCATTGCTAATAGCAGCATGATGGATAAAACTAGTCAAATCAACGATCTGGGCTATCCATCACGAAATTTTCGTATAAATACCCGGTTCAATTATCTGGACTATTTATCCTGAAATTTCGGAAAAAGTGGCTCGAAGTTCTCATTTAGCTATGAATACGGCAAATGTTATTCCATATAAAAAATAGTATTCTTATAAATTTATATAACAGATAAAACGTTCAATATTCTAGATAGAAATAATTCTAGTACAAAAATATTAATATGTAATAAAATGTACATACAATTTCCATGAGATAAAACGCGACAAAAAAATAATACATTTCTTATGTTCTTTTTATCACAACTTGTTGTTTTGTAGAAATTTACTGTACATTCAATCTACGATGAACAATTAAAAAGTGACACTAAGAGAAAGGGTTAGGGGTGTAACTAAATATATTTCTGTGATAAGTCGAGGGCGTGCCTTCCCGCCCCCCGCAAAACATTGGAAAGTGTAAGTCGCAAGTTGCGATGCGGGTATTGGGGAAAATAATGAAAATGTTTTTAAGTACTCAATTGATAGTTTATGTTTACTGTTTACACTTTCAATTGTTAAAATTACAAAAAATATTCAAACTTATTTGAAAAAACTTTCCTTTTGTAATTGCATTAATTTTTTAGTGTCCTTTTAATATAACTGTGAAGGAAATACTTGAAAATATGCAAAAAACCCCATTAAGCAAGATCCAAACTTTGTATTAATAATAAAAAATATGTCACGCAGAAGATTCACTAAAAACATGGCGTTGCTTATGCATTTTTCAATGTATTATATTTCATTTTATGATATATTATGTGATATAAAATTATACTTTGCGCATTATATTCATTATTATTTTTTATTTATTGCTAGTTCTAGTTGGCAATGGGCTTTCGGGAGTATTTATTGAGAATAATTTAAAAAAATAATTATATTTTCATATCATTACATTAATTATATATTTTTATTGTATGTTTTATTCTAATTAATTTATTTTGTACATTTTCAAACAAATTTTCTGCTACTTTTTATAAAAATAAAAATGTACAAAATAGTTCAATTTCAATTATTTAACGAACGAAAAATATTTAATATACTTCAGTATGTGAACACTTAATGTATTTCGATTATGAATGAACAATTACAAGTAATTGATTAGAAGTGACAACAGAATTCATGCACCCAGTAGTGATACTATTCTCGCTTTTTGGATTTTTTTTTTAAATCGGAACGTGTTACATCATACGATCTGGCTTAATTTGTGTTTATTAAAACAAAAAGTTATTTTCAATACAAGATCATACG
The DNA here is from genome assembly GCA_011634705.1 of Andricus grossulariae. Taxonomy (NCBI): domain Eukaryota; kingdom Metazoa; phylum Arthropoda; class Insecta; order Hymenoptera; family Cynipidae; genus Andricus; species Andricus grossulariae. The sequence goes on from JAABKJ010003786.1 coordinate 5,048, forward strand.
TTTCGGCTCTACCTTTGGGCTTTTTTAAAGGCTAAAATGACAAAATTTCTGACAAAATAATTCATAAAGTTGTTTATAAAATTTAAGTAAAAAAATGTGCACATTCTCATCGCGCGGCCCGCTTCGATCGTAAGTTTGAGCGCGCCTAGGGCGCGCGACTGTTGGTTCTGGCGCTTCGAGCTCGATAATATATTTATCTCGCGCTTCGCGCTCGATACTCTATTAACCTCGCGCTACGCGCTCGGTCTCTGTATTCCCCCCGAATTTGTGCGCAGACCTTTTAAAATTAAAGGTCAAATCATCGACAACTATTATTTGGTGATTGTCAATTCTCTTTTGTTAAAGCTCCTTCGGCTTTAACGAATACATTCTCATCAAGTACCTCGTGCTACGAACTCGATTTTGTCCAAAATGCGAAATTTTCTACATTGTATGATCAACTTTTGTCTATTCATATTTTTTCGTACGTCGTCTTTCCATTTTTTTTATTGTTAATGTTATTTTTCACTACTAAAACAAAAATTACGCATCTTATCAAAAAATGATTAATAACAAATTTATAGCTCTTTCTGAGTGAACAACTTTTGTCTTTTAATTTTTTTCGTCGTTTGTCAAAAAATTAAATTTATTTTATTCTTAAATTAGTTTTTTACCAATAAAACGAAAAGTACGCGTCCCATAAAAAAGTGGTTAATAACAAATTTTTAGATCTTTGTCAAGTGCACAATTTTTGTGCGTCCGTCTTTTTTCGTATCTCGTATAGTGTGACCGCAAAATAGAATTTTTTATTTTTCATTATTTGTAAGTGCGACAAAAATTTCAATTTTCGATTATTCAAGAAATTGCCTGAGATAAAATTTTGCTTCTTCAAACTTTAATTTTTGTATGCAAGTCTCCCACTTTTCATACTTTAGCTCTGTCTGAGGAGAGGGAGGGCAGAGCTTTGATCAAAACTACTAAAATTATTGAAATGGAAAAATTAAAAAGTCTTGGGTATCTTTAAAGTACTGTGGCTTTTTGAATTTTGTTTTCATCGGAGAGTGTTATAAGTGTTTTCAATAAAACTCTTTGAGGAGGGGAAGGGAGATCTGTAGATTTCATGGAACTCTTAAAATGTTTGAATAAAAAATTTGGTGTCTACTAAAACTGCTTTGGGTTTTTAGGTTTTGCATTGATCAAAAAAGCGTAAAAATCAATACAATTTGCTTAGAAACATTCCTTCAGGAAAAGTATTTCGTATTTAACTTAAACATATTTTCTCAGTAGTCCTCTCTAAAGGTAAGTATAATTTGTATAAATAGTCCTAGATGCTTAAAATATATGTTATAACTTTTTTGAGCTATTGGTTGCAATATATTAAAACAAATACATATGAATACTAGAATTCTATATTTAAAAATTATCGAAATATAATAAAAATTCTCTTCGTGACTAACTTCACTCACATCCATAATAATAGTTATATAACTGAGTGACAAAATAATGAATGAAAAATGCTATCCTACTTACCTACTTTGTATCGATAAAGCACTTTAAGGTTAGAGATATTCTATATGATAAACAATATTTTATTCATGAACTTACCTCGTGAATGGTTTCCTTTAATGAGAAAATGTATGTGACTGGGTGACACCGACAATTCGAGTCTAAATTTAGACCCTTCTCTGAACCAGCATTATCTGAACCTGCTTTGACACTATTTGAACCTATAGCCCCTACTTTAAACTTTTGGATCGTAGAGAATGAAACACTCAAGCCTCATTTGACACTATTCTGAAGTTCTGCTTTACCGGCCGTTTCAAGGGTACCCTCGATAGACTTCTCGTTGAATCGGGATTCTCCAAACCGTAAACAACCAGGGCCGTATGAATTATTCCTGTTGGAGTTCTGTCCGACCGTACTTTGAATCTTTAGAGCCTACATTTTTCGAACTCACGACCCCACTTTAACGTTTTTTAACCTCTCTTTCAATTCTGAACCTACTTCAAATTTTTTTAGCCTATACACTCTTCCAACTAAAGACTCTACTTTGACGCTTTATGAACTTCATAATAATAAACAAACACATATTTATTGCTTAGGTTACATTAACTCACTGGACATGTTAATGACTGCAATGACATACTAAATAAACAAAAATATTCAGTTCAAAGTTCAGCCTAATTGTCATAAATTATTTATATACAAATAAATACTTCTTTAAAATGCTCAATCACAGAAAAATATTTGCTCTCAACTGAAAATGCTGAAAATTTGTACGAGAATAATATTCCTCATGGAAAATGACTAAATATTGTCAATTACTACGTTATTATAAACATTTTAATGGAAAGTGGATGAAAAGTTCGTCTTATAACCTTCTCCGACCGAACGGCCTGTAATAAAATAATTTTACTTTCGCAGACGACTGACCTCGAAGACATTTCATATCCGAATTCCCGCAACTCTCTCTAAGCGAGCGGATCACCCCTGATTTCGTTCACGTAGTGATCAATCTCTTTCTACCCAGTGGGCACAAAAACATTAACGTCCTAAAAACGTTCTAAAGACGTTCCTAGGACGTTTGTGTCTGTCCAATTGATGTCCTCAAGACGTCCCATGTTCCAAAGACGGTCTTTGGGACATGAGACGTCTTTAGGACATCAATTGGACTGACACAAACGTCCTAGGAACGTCTTTAGAACGTTCTCAGGACGTTAATGTTTTTGTGCCCACTGGGTAGTCTCTATTTTTGGTTTAAGTCGATCGTTTTCAATGCCCTGAGAAGAAATATCTCAAATTTTTTGTTTTTAAGTTTGCGGAACCCTCAGAAAAGAGGCGCCAAAGATGGCGGTTGCGAGAAACAGACTTAGCGTAATGACCAACGGTGTACAATTGTCCAGAAACGTTAATGGAACGTTCTAAAAACATTCTGAGTCAGTCAAAATGACGTTCCTTGAACACACAATGTTTCAGAGTCATTTTAAGGACGTATTTTGAACATGAAACGTTTTCCCAATATTATTTAGTCGGACTAAGGAAAGTCTTTGAAACGTTCAAATAACTTCTTTTGTCTTGTACGTCCAAGAAACGTTCTTAGGACGTTCCAGTTACGTTCTTAAATTTCGTGCCCACTGGGGACACATGAATAAACTGGATGATGTCCATAAAATTTTTCAATATCTTGTAGAAATACATTGATAGGACACGCGTACACTATATTTAGTTGAATAAAGTCATAAAAACAATCATTTTTCTAAATAATCAACTTCAAATGAAGTTTTTAAAATTTTTCAAATTCTAACTTTGTAATATTTGCATCCATAGCTTCATTAGAATAAATTTTATAAAGAATTTCTCCACCTGAATGTTGTAGACCATATTTTGCTGTAAAAATTGCGTGCATTAGAACGTTCTATGCTTAAAAGTAAGTCGTTCAGCACGATTTAAAAAATCAGCAGCGTTGTCAATTCGATTTTCCTCCTCGCGCAATTCGCTCAGTTCGTTCCCCTTACTCACTTCAAAAATGATGCCAAATGATGAATATCAAAAATAAAAACTTTTATTAAATTATTTCAAAAAATTGTCCTCTTATGACTTTCTGCAACCTAGTTTAAAAATTCAAATTTCTATGAAATAATTTAAATAACTAGAACACACCAAATTTTTCATTTAAAACATAAATCTTTTCCTCAATGTAAAATTTTAATAATTCTATGCTTTACTAAATGGTCCTAAAAAACAATTATCGAACATTTATATTTGATTTAGATAATTTAAAAAGCGAAAGAGACAATCGAATTTCAGTTAATATTGAATTCAATTACTTTTGCGGGATTCGCATTGTATGTATTGGATGTCATGTTTAGACTTTCAGATGAAGTTCGCAAACAATTCTTGGGTGGAAATTTTTCTATAAAGTTTACTCCAGGTCCATTTGAAGCCCCGTAGACTAATATAAGAGTAAGAAGGACTGTTATGAAAGATACGAAAAGCAATAGGGAAATTATCACAGAAAAAACGAAATGTAATCTTTACAGGGATTTCAGAGTAATCTTTACCTGCAATAAAAATTAACTTAACATGTTAAGATTGATCCACCACATGGAAAATGGTTACCATTCCAACTCTATTAAATCTTATTTTGTTTCGATGCGAAAAAATTTAACTTTATCTACTTGAAAATGATCCGAAACAAAAATTCACTTTTATTCTTCCTGTGATAGGATTTAAAAAAAAGAATGCGACAGTTCTTCCTCGGACAATAACGCAAAACACTCTTGGTGTTTATTCTTTACCGATGAAAGCTCGATATAGTTGCAAAAATGCAAATAATATGTACGAGGAATTCAAACACGAAGAAAAAAGACAAACTTCATCAAAAACAGACGATGATCATATTGTTACCACTCTGAATTATGTGAAATGTCATATGTCTGATCCTTTCTGACTTGAAGTACGGTCTGATACCCTAATTAATATAAGCAGTGGACTTGTGGCACTACCTGAAATTTCCAACATTTTGCTGAATGCACTGAGTGTTGACAAAAAGAAGTTTTTCCAATTTATCTCAAGCCGACCGCTGGAAAACCCTTTAAGCTGCAAAGAATTCTACGATCTAATCACTAATACATATTCAAAAACATTCAGTGACCTGAAAGAGTAATCAGCAATTGAAATGAATGGACAGACGTGCAGAACGTAAATTCAGACGACTTATCTCTAAATCGGAATTAAGAAGAACGATTCCGCAGATATGGCAACGTGGGTAGCAAATTCAACATCAATGGAAGTAACCCTTTTCCTGATTTTAAGAAACTTCTTGGAAATAGCGAAAACAAATCTGAGCTGACCAAATTGGTATGCACTTCTTATCAGGAAATCAACAAAAATGTGCAATAATGGTAGGGCGATCTACTAAGACGGACTATTCGCGGACTTTATCCTCGAGAGACTGTACAAGTTATTACAGCTTCTGCACAACTCGCTGATCCTTATTTCGGATTCAACCAAAGATAGATACACGCGTCTTATTTTTCACGCAAAGCGAATTCAGGCATTAGGAACAATTAATCGTCCAATTATTGTGGAATCCCCAGACACTGATGTCTTCATGCTACTTATTTGCCGAACTATACATATTTAATAGAAAGTCCGCTTATAGTTTTATGTATGAAACTATTTTCTTGAGTTGATCAGCGACTGTAAATTCTAATTCATTTTTCAACAACTAAACTGAATCATAACGTATCATTGGCTTTATGGCCATGCATGCAATAACTGGTTCTGCCGCAACATCCTTCTTTTTTGGAATTGGTAAAATGACGGTATTCGTAGCCATGTAAAATATGGAAAAAGAACATCTTCAGCAGCTTTCGAATTTTTCATACCTTAACTACTGAAGAAGCAACAGAAGTTGCAAGTTCACTTTTGGCTGACACGTATGATCTTAAAAGGAAGTGCAAAGCTATTCGAAATAATGTAAAATAAAAATACATTAGAGTATTATTCTGAGAATTTTTCCCCGGAATTGAGTTCAAAAATATTCTAATGATTTAAAAATAATTCGTTTTGTAAATATGATGTTTATATAATACTTAAATATGTAAACAAATTACTTCTTACAAAGCAGAAATTTAAAAAAAAAATGTATTTCCTGAATAACTCAATTGTAATTAATTAACTTACTTTTAAAGTTCATAAGAGGGACGAGCAGTTCGAATTGCACGAGGATAAAAATGTAATGTGCAACGCAGCCTGTACTTCAAGTCCTGCATGACGACTCCATTTTGACCATAGAACATTCTAATATAGGTCATTCTTTTCAGAAACATATGCTCTACAACGTAAGATGTCAATGTAGTGACGGTTTTCGATTTACGAGTCTGGTAGTTTTCTTTGTTTAAAAACTTTATTTGATTTCGAGCTTTCGCCCAGCGACGCCAGGCCCCATCAGGAATACATTAATTAGAAGGAACGTCTAACACTAGAAATAGAATAGGATTTTTTGTTACAAAATGTATATGATGAAGAAAGACCAGTTACAGAAGTGGAAAACATAAGCTGTATTCTACTTACGTGACATATACGGAATTGAAATTTTATTTTTATTTTTTTATGATGACAAGAATGTTCACAATTATGAAAAATCCGTTGTTGGTGGATGTTCTTTAATGGGAAAGAATTTTTTAAATTTACCATTTTTTGTATTCATTAGTTAAAATGATAAGACTATGGTATACGTCACTTAAAATTTTAGTGTATGACCTTTTGTTGACAGTATTATTATGCTTGATGAGGTGGGACATTTCCTTAAATGTACGTTTATAATAATAACGGTCTTTACTTCTAATCTCAGCTTTCGTAAAGTCAAAATTGTGGTCATAGGTATGTGAATGTTGTACTAAAGCGGTGCCTCAAGAGTCGTTTCTACAATCATTTTTGTATTCTCTCAGCCTATCTTTAAAATACCGCTCGGTTTGTCCTACGTATGCGCGTCCACACTCACAAGGAACGAGATAAACTATATGAATTCTGAGTTCAACAGGAATCACATATTTAAATTTAGTAAAACACTGAAGAGGATCTTTTTCATATTTAAATGTGACAACTAAATTAAACTCTCTAGAAATCCTTTTATAAAATCTAGCAAGTTCGTTGACAAAAGGTAGAACTATAATCTTGTCTAGTGGAAACCCTGATAAATCGTTCAACGTTAAGTAGGAAGGATTGTAATTTTTATTGTTTAAGTAGTCTAATCTTTTGTTAATGTATTTCTTATAAAAATGTGTTGGATAATAATTTGATCTGAGAGTGCGTTCAACAAATTTTAAATTTTGTTTTTTAAACCTTAGATCAGATAATGACACGGCTCTGTCTACCAAACTATTTATTACCGATATTTTATCTTTGAAAGCTATGTTAGAATTAAAATTTGTACACTCAAAAAAAATTCTGGTTGAACCAACCAGAATTCTGGTTCATTCAACTAGAATAGAATTTTAAATATGCCCTTACTATAAATTCTGGTTAAAGGTATCAGAAGTTTCTGTTTGAGAATTTTCTGCTTAATGCTACCAGAAATTCGAGTAAATTTAACCAGAATTTCTGGTAAGGTTAACCAGAAATCTTTACCAGACAGTTTTCTGGTAGCTTAGGAATACAACATTCTGGTCAACGTAACCAGATATTCTGGTAAACCTAACCAGATGTTCTGGTAAGCTTAATCAGATATCCTGGTAGCCATCGATTTTCGACTATCGAATTTCGATACTTTTCTACCTTCATGGACTGTTTCTAATCCCCTCTGCAAAACACATGAAGTGCGTCCCAATGAAAATAATGGATAAAAGTTTCCGAAACGAGAGTGCAGCAACTATATTCCACTTCTCTAAAATTTCGTATCCCTGTATGTAGATATATTAATAAATGGACATAGATCCCTACAACACTCGAAGCAAACTCAGCATATTGTTCATGCATTCTGTTTCTGAAAATCTTTGTTAGGACTATTCTCTTCGGGATCTTATATAATATGCACTTAGATCACTTGGTCAATACCAAAATTCTCCCGCGAATGCCTTTACTCCCACCTACGCACAAAAGAGGTACATCCTCCTACGCACGTAAGGGTTATTTTCTGTTTAGCCTTCGCTCCTGAACAAGCACCCTAGAAATGCGGAGTGCTGCCCAAAATTGTTTTTATTTTATTTAATTAAATGCTTCTGCCTGTCCAGGAGTGGAGTAAATACAAAGAGTACATAATCTTTTAAATTGAAGAACATCCACCAATAACGGAGTTTTCATAATTGTCAACATTCTTGTCATCATAAAAAAAATTCAATTCTGTATATGTCACGTAAGTAGAATACAGGTTATGTTTTCCACTCCTGTAACTGGTCTTTCTTCATCATATACATTTTGTAACAAAAAATCCTATTCGATATTTAATGTTAGACGTTCCTTCTAATTAATGTATTCCTGATGAGGCCTGGCGTCGCTGGGCGAAAGCTCGAAATCAAATAAACTTCTTAAAAAACTACCAGACTAGTAGATCTAAAACCGTCACTACATCGACAACCTAAATTTAAACTCGCTAGTCGACAATCTTAACATCTTTTCTAAATTTATGCAGTAATCTTTTCTAATTTTTAACTGACTTAAAAAGGCTTCTTTTTATTTTCGATGATACTTTTTTCAGAAATATACTATTTTGTATATACTTTTTTAGTTATATAGAGCATTTTTGAAGCCTGCCATTTCATTTTACCATTCTTTTCAATTTCAATACAAATTAAATTTTTTATTTCTAGTGTCGAAGTTCTGGCGACTCTCACCAGCGATGTTGGTCGAATTCTCTCCAAGCTCCATACAGTCACTCCCAATGGAAACCTTGCCCTCGTCACAGGAATTAGAATTGCACATGTAAGTGAATTATTCAATCTAATTATCTCCCTAAAAGACTCCTACCAAAATTGATATTCCATTTCCCTTTTTTTTTCTCTCTTCATTTAAAATTTTGTTAACTTTACAGCAATAAATTGAAATAAGGACGGATAGTTTGAATTAAACTTCCTTATCTTTTCTTCGTTTTCAAGGGATATGAAGACCCAATCACTTGAAAGGATTTGCGGAATTTTCAAAGATTTAATCTCTATTTTAAGGGATTTCTAGAGAAATATGGAAAATAAATTTTTAATCAAATTTTAAGGTATTTCACCGGATTTGAAGGATTTTCTTGAAACTTGAAGGATTTCAAAGATTTCTAGGGATCTGAACTTTAAAAAAAAATTAAATGAATGAATTTAATTTATATTCAAGGGGTTTTAAATCATTTGTACTTATTTGAATGAATTTTTTGGATTGTATATTTTTAAAAGTTCCAAAGAATTTCAAGAGATTTCGAAAATTGCAAAGGATTTCAAAGTATTTTGTAGGATTTCCAAAGATTTTAAGTTCACTTGTAAGAGATTTCTACAGAACTTCAGAAAATAAATGGAATTGGAAGGTATTCCTGGAGATTTCATGGATTTCTAAGTATTTGAACGGTCTTTTTTCGAGATATTTAATTAATAAGTTTAATTTATATTGAAGGGATTTTATAGGGATTTTATAGGGCCTCCAATTATGTCAAAAGGATTTACGGTATTTTAAAAGATTCAAAACTATTTGAATAGATATTAAAGAATGTCAAGGGATTTCAAAAATGTCCAGAGATTTCAAAGAATTTTGTAGAATTTCCGAAGATTTTATGCTCGATTTTCAAGTATTTCTAGTGAACTTCGAAAATAAATGAAATTAAATAAAATTTCAAGGATTTCCTAGCAATTCCAAACATTCAAAGGTATTTTATGTTATTTCAAGAAATTTCACAAGATTTAAAGGATTTTATTGAATCTCCAAAGATTTCCCGAAATTTGGAATGAGTAGTCAAATATTTTTCATATGTATGGCTAGTCTTCCCGGAATTTCGGGAGTAGTCTATCCCCGTTTCCAGCTCGAACAATTTTTCAGTACGACTAGGCGCAGTCTATTTTAATAGATTTGTACGATTTCCAAAGATTTCAATGGATTTTAAGCCATTCCAACAGCTTTCTAGTGATTTTAGGGAATGAAATCAATTTTATTTCAAGGTATTCTTAGGGGTTTCAGCGATTTCAAGGGATATGAAGGAATTAAAAAACTTTCAAAAGATTTCAAGATTTTAAGTTATCTTAAAACATAGCAAATAATTTCAAGAGATTTAAAAAATTGCAAGGGATGTCAAAGAATTTTGTAGGGTTTTCAAAGATTTAAAGGTATTTAAAGGACTTGATAGGACTTCTAAGTACCTTGCAAAAGATTTCTACAGATTTCTAACAATTTCTAGAGATTTTAAAGGAATTCAAAAGGGGTTAAAGATTTCAAAGGATTTCTAAATTTTAATGGATTTAAAAATACTTCCAAAAGTGTCAAGCTTTGGTTCCTTTCTTCGATCTCAGTTTTTTGTCTTACTTAATTTATTTTTCAGAGTTTTTTTAAAATTACCTATTAATAATTTAATAGTAATATTAATTAATAACAACTAGGGAAACGGTTCTCTACAGTCTCTTTTTACATTCTCATCTCAATGAGAAGGTATTGGTTTTATGTGAAAATTGATTTTCGCGGATTTCATCAAATCTCGACGTTTTCAGACTCACTGATTGAGAAAAAATATATTTTACTTCGGTGTCTGTCCTTTGTCGTCGTTGTAGTCTGCAGACACGGTAACTTTCGATGAAATTATGCGATTGAATTGCCCTTCGGCACATTGTTTCAAGGCCATAAGGCATAAGCCATAAGGCAATAAGGAAATTTTGAATTATAAAAAAATATCTACTTTATTTCAGTTGGCTCTCAAGCATCGCCAAGGAAAGAATCACAAGATGAGAATCGTCGCATTTGTCGGCAGTCCAATTCAACTTGAGGACAAGGAATTAGTAAAACTAGCAAAACGTTTAAAGAAAGAAAAAGTGAGCGTCGACATCGTGAGTTTCGGCGAGGAGACAATCAACAATGATGTTTTGACTGCATTTATTAACGCTCTGAACGGAAAGGATGGAACTGGAAGCCACCTCGTGACAGTGCCACCAGGTCCTCATTTGTCTGATGCTCTGATTTCCTCTCCGATAATTCAAGGTGAAGACGGCCTAGGTGGAGCTGGAATGGGAGGCGCTGCTTTCGAATTCGGCGTCGATCCCAATGAAGATCCCGAGCTGGCATTGGTATTAAATCTTTACACTCAGAATTTCAGGACTTCAAAAATTAATATATTCAGGCCTACTATTTACTACTATAAACTACTATATACTATTTTACTACTATTTTTAAGAAATACGTTAATGCGACTATTTTCTCAAATTTCGCGCGAATTCAAGTATATTTTCACTTTGCCTCCAAACGTATGTTGAAATTTCTTCGCTGATTGGCTAAAATAACATATCGGCCATATCAAAAAACGAAATTTCAAAAGAATTTAAGATTTCAAGGGATTTCTAAATATTTCAACAGATTCCAATGGGGCTTGAAACATTTTAACTGATTCCAGGGATTTGAAAGGATTGTACACGGTTTCAAAGCGTTTAGAGTATTTTTAAAGATTCCACAGAATTTCACAGATTGCAAGGTATTTTAAGTGATTTCAAGAAGTTTCATCTAATTGCAGAGGATTTCAAAGTTTTTCAAATGTTTGAAGAAATTTTAAGCGATATTGCAAATTCCAAGATAATTTACAGGATTTCAAAGGATTTGTAAGGATTTTACCAGACTTTCGTGAGATATTTTACAATATTTCGACAAATTTCAAGGGATTTTATTGATTGATATCAAAGGATTTTATAGCTCTCAAGGTATTTTAAGGGTTCTCAAAGAATTTCTTAGGATTGTAGAAAATTTCAAGAGATTACAAAATTTCTAAGGAATTTCATAAGATTTCAAGGAATTTTACAATATTTAAGGGATTCTAAGGATTTCAAAATAAATTAAAAATTTTTATAAGATTATAAAGAATTTCTACAGGCTTCAAGGGATTGAAAAAATTGGTGCATTGTCCACGGATTTGAGAAGTCTTCAACAAAATTCAAGGGTTTTTTAAAAATAGATTTCAGTTGATTAAACAGATTTCAAGGAATTTCAAAGCTTTTAGGGTATTTAAAAATATGTCTAGAAATTAAGAAAAATCAGATTTCAAGGGATTTTAAAGGGCTTTATCTGATTTTGTGGAATTTTACAGGATTTCAGGTGATTTCAAAGATTTAATCATTTTTGAAGGAACTTTGAAAAATATGGTATATCTTTAAAGATATTTTATTTGATTTTTGTGGGATTACAAGGAATTTAACAAGATTTAAGTGATTTCATCAATTTCAAGGGATTTCAAAGGATTTTAAGGAGTTTATGGTATTTAAAAAAATCTCAAGGAATTTAACGAGATTTAAATATTTTGAAGGGTTTCAAGATAATTTCGTAGAATTTCAGAAAATTTCAAAGTATTTGACGGTATTCAGGATATCAAGGATATTTTAAAAAATTTAAGGAATTCCAACGGATTTCTAGAGAATTTTAGGGAATTCATGAAATTTCAAGAGAATTCTAGGGATTTCAAGGGGGTTTAACGGATCTCGCCAGTAAAAGGAATTCATTATATTTCAATAGAAATTATTATATTCCAAGGGATTGCAAAGGTTTTAAGGGATTTAAAAAGATTGACCAGTTTTTTTGACAGTGTTTTCAATTTCTCAGATGAGTCCGGGGCCTGAATATTAATAAATCCTTTCCGAAGCTGTGTTTTCATTCATTTATTAATCATGTATGTTAATTTTTTCAGGCTCTTCGTGTTTCAATGGAAGAACAAAGACAGAGACAAGAGGATGATGCCAGACGAGCTCAAGCTAAAGACGCAACTGCGGAGAAGAAACCAGAAACGATTAAGGAAGCTCCAAATGAAGAGGCAATGCTGAAACGTGCGCTGGAGATGTCGATGGAGGCAGGTGAAGAGTCGACTCCGACACCAACTCCAACTCCAACTTCTGAGACTGCAACGGCGGCTCCTAGCACTGGTGGCCTGGTGCCAGATTTTGCTCGCATGACTGAGGAGGAACAAATCGCTTTTGCTATGCAAATGTCTATGCAGGATCAGCGTAAGTTATATACTTTTTCCCAGTCCCGAGGCTGATTTCACCTAATTAATTATATAATTATCATACTGTACCATTAGTTAATTCTGTCCGCATTGAAACTCCTATATTTTCGCTCGATTTTCGCATGTTTTTTGCCTCGCGATTTTTTCTGTTATGTCAATGTGATAGTTTATTAGTGCACGTCAGTTTAACATCTTATAAAATTATTGTTATAAGATTTTTGCACGCCGAGGGCCAAACACTAATACTAATGGCATGGGACAGAACTTTATTTTTAAATAACTTGGAAAAAAGATGCCTTTTCATCGTAAGTGTATTTGGATATTATTTTTTATTTTTCAAAAACTATTCAATTAAATACCAAACTCGTTATAGAAAAATTATCGATTTTATTATTTAATTGAATAGCTTTTGAAAATTAAAAAATTATGTCCGAATACACTTGAGGTGAAAAATAATTTTTTTGCAAGTTACTAAAAAAATCAAGTTTTGTGCCATGAAATTCTTATTATTGCTTGGCCCTCGACGTCCAGAGATCTTTCCAGCTGACGTCACAATTATGAATGAATTCCTAGTTTACAAATTCTACCATTTTTAAACGAAGTTTGGAATTGTTTAATTCTCGAAGCTTCAAGTTTGAATTCATTAATTTTAAAAATGAAAGTGATTTTTTAAATAGAAATGGCTTTTTTTTAGTAAAACAATCTATCCAATCGCTTTGAATGTTACTTGATACTACACGATATGATATTTATTAATAATATACTTATCATCTTTAAAATTTATATAATTTCAATTTTTAATTATCGTTTTGAATTTTCAATTCTAAAATAATATTTTAATTTTTAGACCTTGACCCGGTTGTAGTATTAAATCAAAATAGTGAAAATTTCAGGAAAATTTCACTATTAAATCTTTTAAAATTGCCAAATTTGATATTAAAAGCCTTAGTCTGGTTTTTTAAATTCTTCGAAATCTTCGAATATCAAATTGAAAATTTTGATAGTTGTATAACGTTCAGTTTAATGGATTTCTAATTACACGATTTTGAATTAACTGCCTCCAGAATAAAATCAAAATAATGGAAAATTAAGACATTAATTTCTCAAATTCAAGCCTTAAAAATGAGAAGATTTCAGAACCAGGTATTAAACACTGAATTATTTTTTATTTGAAAATGTTCCAAAAATATGAAACATTTCAAATTCAACCTGAAAAAAAAACAATTTCGAATTGAAATTTATTTGTTGACTTTGGACAAATTTCTCTGATCAATTTTAATGTTAATTCAGAATGTACTCACTATGGGCGTATTTTATTTTTGCTCATTTTAAGAACATTTTGCTTCCTCATAGGTATCAAATGAATTTGCTTCTTCATAGAGGGAAGTTTTTCCCTAACAAAAGAAAAAAATGGATACTTTCAATATTTTCAAGCTTATGGTCTTACTGAATATCTTATTTTCAGAAAATCAGAGAGCTCACCAAAATTTCTATTGATGTGTTATTTCACAATGAACAACTTTTTAACTTACGGTAGTGTATATTCCAAATTAAATGCTCATAGAAACAATGTAACTTTGTCTAAGTTTATCGTACGGTCGAGTTTAAACGTACGGACCTGGCAAAGGAAAGGGGGAACTGGAAAAAGTAAGGATTGTGTCCGGACGTATAGACACTACCTTTTTTAAACTATCTAAGTAGCTATTGATTGATCAAGAATGGTAATCGAAAGTTCGTCAATAGCTCAATCCACGCGTCCCGAAGACGCGAACAATTACATCAAATGCAGTACTGTTATATTCCCAATATTAACAAATCTGCCAACCGCGCGGGCATATTCTCGTCGCGCGCTGCTCGCTTTGCTCGCAAGATTGAGCGCACCTGTTGAAACTCGCGCTCGATAATGTGTTTTCCTTGATCAAACCATCGACAGCTAAAATTTAGTGATTGTGAATTCTCCTTTGTTAAAGCTCCTTCGGCTTTAACAAGCACATTTTCATCACTTGTCTCGTGAGAAAAAAAAGGTTAAAAGCAAATTTTCAGAAGCGTGATGAAGCTAGCCGGCAGCCAGCAGACCAATCCATAGACGCGGGCGCTCAGCACTGTACGCTGGAGCCCCCCATCTCACCCACGCGGCAGCGAGCAAATGTTGAACATTCTGGTCAATCTTGTAGTTTTATTTATACAAATTCTTATGTTTAAACTATTGCCTAATGTTTGATACAATCCATTCTGATAAATCTTTCGAAAGTTATAATAACTACATGATACTACAGGCTACAGACAGACACCTTCGTAAAATTCGTTTTTTCTGGCTCAGGGGGGTCTCCAAACGTGGAGATTTGATGAAAACCAACTAATTCAAATTTTACATAAAACCAATACCTTCTCATTAGGATGAGAATGAAAAAAAATATTCTCTTATAAAGAAGAAAAATAATTTTTTTTACAAAATTCAAAAATGATATTAGTAGGTTATGGTAGGTCATAAAAGGTTCTTAATTTGGGCAATCGATGTGTCTCGAAGACGCAAACAAATATTTCACATACATCACTGTTGTATTCCCAATATTAAAAACGTTTTCCTCGTATCCACAAGATATACAATATATTTGTTTAAATTTATTAATCGGTATTGCTAGATTATGAGAAGTCATAGAAGGTTCGGCAATAGGTCATTCAACGTGTCTCGAAGACGCGAACAAACATGTCAGATACAGTACTGTAGTATTCCTAATATGAACAAAGTTTTTCTCATATAAACAGAATACATACATTTTTTTTAAACTTCATAAATCGATACTGGGGGGTCATACATGGTTCAAAAATAAGTCAATCGATGCATCTCGTGGACGCGAACAAATATGCTAGATATCGTACTGTTGTATTTTGAATATCAAACAAGTTTTTCTCATATAAATTGGGTAATTTTTTTTTAAATCTATGAACGCAAAAAAAAACTACATACTTCTAAATGACCGATCTAGCTCAAAATCCTATCAGACCTGGATATCAGTCGGAGCTACAATTCTTCCAAATTTCATGATCATAGCTCTTACTTTTCGAGATATGGTGAACAGAAAAAAGTTACACACACATATCATGGACAGTTTTTTAAATTTTATTTTCGAAATATGTCAAAAAATTATATTTAAAAATTTAGGTCATTACATACCTCTATGAAGAAGCAATTATTTAAATATTCAATTTTGAACGCTTTTACTTAGAAATCATACAATTTTAAATCTTTTGAATCCCTGTTCTTCATGTCCGTTCTGTTGAACATAAGCATAATTAATGACCTAGAAAAAATGCTTGATAATCCTGGAATATTTTTAATTTATATTGACTAATTTTTTTTTTAATCTCAAGAAAAATGAACTAAATATCAAATTTTCTAAAAAATGAACAGCCGAAGGAGAGCCGCCGAAGGAGGAGGCGATGGAAGTTGAAGAAGATTATGCAGCGGTGATGTCCGATCCAGCATTTTTGCAATCGGTACTCGAAAGTTTGCCAGGTGTGGATCCGCAGTCCGAAGCTGTGCGAGAAGCAGTTGGATCTTTAAAACAACAGAAAGAGAAGGAGAAGGAAAAAGAGAAGGATAAAGAGAGCAAGTGAACTCGGTAGCGATAAGTTAGCTTTTGATCATATACAATAATGTTCTTTGATACTCGATTGCGTAGAACTGTGTATTGAATCTACATAAAGCGCGGTTCTAATAAAATCATTATATCTGTTCAGTAAATGTGTGTTTTCATTTTTCATCCATTTCTTTACTATTTTTTTGCTACTTTTAATTTTTCATCTTATTTATTTTGCGAAATTTTCGTTTGCATTTTCGATTCAAACCTTTTTTTAAATTAAATTAAATTTTTATTATTTATTTATTTTATTTAACGTTCTAATTCATATTTCAGGTTTCTGTTAATTCGTCACATTTTTTAATTCTGGAGTTTTAGGAGCGTAAAATTGAAGAATTTTTAATTTTGTAATTTTAAACATAAAAATGTTGTGTTTTATTTTACAGTTTAATTCGGGGTGCTTAGTTGCCTGGAAAAGCTATAATTTTCAGGGAATTTTTACACACATAACTGGAAAACCTGGAAATTTCGGAATTTTTTTCAAAGTCAGGGAATTATTTCAAGGGTGTGCTTACATTTAAACATTTTTTTAAATATGAAATTAAATA
The DNA here is from genome assembly GCA_011634705.1 of Andricus grossulariae. Lineage (NCBI taxonomy): Eukaryota > Metazoa > Arthropoda > Insecta > Hymenoptera > Cynipidae > Andricus > Andricus grossulariae. The sequence continues at coordinate 21,877 of JAABKJ010003786.1, forward strand.
ACCATTTTTTTTTTCATTGGTAAAAGTAGCTTAATATTAGACCGAATCCATATCAAATCAGACATGGTTCTTTAATTGAAATCGCAGAATCTCTAGGGGATATTTATTATTTTCTTTTTGGTTCTAATAGCGTTTATCTTCTTCTTTCGTAATCTGTCGGAAGATTTTAAAACGTGCTAAAATTAACAAAATGGCGGCTGTTTTCTGAAAAAAAATAAAAGTCCATTTTTTCAAAAAACACACCCTTAAATTTTTTGCAATTTTTTGTTATTTATACTTTGACAAGGAAGATATCTTGTAAGTTTGATGCTGGCTAAATAACCTTTGTGGCCAGGAGAATGTTTTTTCTTACAATGAATTTTCTACTATTTCTCGAAAAATTGACAGATACGAAAAATTGTTAAGATAAAAGTTTGCGCGTCTAGAAAAGTTCTATGAAAAATATCTCTTGTGCTTTTACGATATCCTTCATTGTTTGCGAGAAAAAATAAAAAATACATTTTAGGGGGAAAAAATGCGCCTGTCCTCAAAAATGGCTTAGCCCGCATTATGCTGATAAGATGCCTTTCTTCTATTGGAAGAAACTTTTCAAAAATATTTGGAAAAATAAAAATGTGGGGTTTTCCAGAAAATATCTTTTTTTCATGTTTTCAAAATTAAAAAAAAAAGTTTTTCTGGAAAACCCCACGTTTTATTTTTTCACATATATTTTTTTTAATTCATCTTTCCGGTTTAAAGTTCAACTGTTCCAGTTGAAGATTCACCATTTTATGAGTAGTTGAAAATTCATCACTTTGGTTGAAAATCTTAGGTAAAAATTCAAATCTTGTTGAAAATTCGTATTTTTTTGGGTGAAAATTCCAAGTACTTGGATGAAAGTTAAACTCTTGTTAAAAATTAATTTTTTTTTTTGAAGATTCATCACTTGAACTAAAAGTTCATCTCTTTGGTTAAAAATTTAACTATTTTGTTGAAACTACATTTTTTGTTTGTTAAAAATTCAAATAATTGGTTGAAAATTCATGTTTTTTGTTGAAAACTCGTCCCTTTGGATTAAAAATTTAACTGTATTCTAAAAAAAATCGCCTTTTTTTGTTTGAAAATATAAATATTTGGTTGAAGTTGAGTTTTTTTTATTTGAACATTCGACTATTTGGTTGAAAATTCATGCATTTTGTGGGAGTTTCGTCTTTTTTTCGTAGAAAATTAATCATATTGTTTAAGAATCCAACTAAGCCAGTTAAAGAGTAACTATTTTAGTTGAAAATTCATCCTTCTGGTTTAAAATTCATCACTTTGGTCGAAAAGTTAAATTTTTTGTTGAACTTTCATCTTTCTGCATAGAAAGTTTGTCTTTTTGGATTAAAAATTCAAATGTAATAAAAAAAAATCGTCTTGTTCGTTTAAAAATTAAACTATGTGGTTGTAAATGCAACTGTTTTAGGTTGAATTTAAGACTTTTTTATTTGAATCTTCTATAATTTGGTTTATTATTCACCTTTTCAGTTTGAAAATGCCACAAATTGTTTGAAAGTTCATACTTTTTGTGGCAGATTCGTCTTTTATGGTAGAAAATTAAACTTCTTGATTGAAAATTCATATTTTTGGTTAAAAATTGAACTATGTTAATTAAAGATTCATCATTTTAGTTGAAAAATTCATTATTTAAAATGAAAATTCATCACTTTAGAAATTTAACTATTCCACTCTTCGCTGAAGATTGATTTTTTTCAGTTAGAGATTCAACTATTTGTTTAAAAATTCATCATCATTCATTTTACTTGAAATAATATATTTTTGTGAAAAATCTCCTTATTTTTCGTGTATTTCCAGGTTCTGTAAAATATCTTCCATTTAAAATAGTAATATGTCAAATATGCCCTGAGTTTTAAGTGCTTGAGAATAAAATAAAAGTTTGTTTGATTTATTTATTATTCAAATTCATGGACTTTAAGAAGATTTCAAGAAATTAATTATTATCTTTCAAGTATTATTTATTTTTTATTGTGATATATTTCAGATTATTCTGCAGTAGAATTTTTTATTTAATTGAATTTGCATTTCCTTTTTTGTTTTTTGCTTTTTTCCTAAAAAATTTCGAAAGAGAAATCTGTTTTATCGTTGTAGAATAGAAATCTGCATTACCGACTACGGCCAACGAACGCCAGTTGAATTAAAAATGGCGCCCCGTAGAAAAAGTGTAAAAGTGGCTCGAAAATCTTTAATCAATAATTATGAAAAAGATAATAGTTATTTACGTGGGTTGAGTGATTATCAAACTAAAGTTCGCCGTCGAGAAACTTTACGGAATGCAAGAAGTTTAGCGGTAAGTACATATTTGATTAAAAATGCATTTTGTGTTACCGACGCACCTGTTGCAGTGTCACGTACAATTTCGTTTGTTATTCTTTTCTAAAAGTGTATATAATTTATATTTAGCACATGATTTGATTTGATTTTCAATGCTTTCATTACTTGAATTTGTAAAACAAAGCCCGACATTGAACTTCGCTCAATCTTAAATATTGACATATTTTTTAGGTTAGGATGCTTCTGTTTTGTTGTGATTTCAGTCAATTATGCATCCGTTATTTGGGGTTTTTATTCAATTATTTTTAGATTAAGATATGAAAGATTGGTTTTCTTCTATAGTCACACATTTTTTAAGATTTTGATGTGTTATAATTTATAAAACGGTTTTAGGGTCAGGCAGAAAATTTAATAAAATAGTGGGTATAATACCATATTTTTGTTGAAAATTGTTAGGATTTGAGAATTTTCATGGAAATTTTCTTTTAAGTTATTGATTAAAACTTTCATGCAAAAATTTCATTTTAACAAATAAAAAAATACCGTATAATTTTTACTGGTTTTTATATCCGTTATTATTTAAAATTTGAAACAGATGTCGGAAGGGCGGAATTGACAGAGTTCTGTGTGTTTTGTTTTTAATAGATGGCGCTGTAAGTGTTTTACTCAGTTGAATTAGCACGTGTTCGTGAACACGTGGTTGAAACTGGTTATGAAGAAGTTTTGAAATATATATCCTTTCATTAAACATTTATGATATATTTTTTAAAGCATTTTGTCTATACATAATCTGTCAAATATATTTTTAAATATTAGTTTTATTTTACTCTATTTTCTAAAGTTTTGGTTTGTTAACTTTTGTATTTATTTATTGACTTATTCATAAAATTAAGCACTATTATATTATATTAATATTATATTAATTAGTATTACATATATATATATATATATAAAATTCAGGGTGGCCACTCAACCGGGAAAAAGCCGGGAGAAGCTTGCACCGGGAGAAAACCAGGAGATTTACCGTATTTCATAATTCGCGCGTTTTGTAAGTTTTGAGTAAAACTGATACTTATCAATAATGTATTTATCGTCTTTAAAATTTATATAATTTTAATTTAAAATTATGGTTTTGAATGCGCAATTCTAAAAGTTGAATCTTTAAGTCCTCGAAACTAAAGAT
>JAABKJ010003787.1:0-25369 GCA_011634705.1 Andricus grossulariae
TTAACTTAGAAAATACACGCGACGCAATGAATACAATGCAATAGTATCCCTGAGCCATTCGGCCATTTTGAAATTTTACGGCTTAATGGAAATACTCTATAGAGGAGTCTACTTTGTTCATAATGTGTCCCCTAAGTGTTTACATGACTTCCATTTCTTACAATACTTCCGTCTTCATATTTTATAAAATCTTATCCTTACTGCTTACAGTTATTTACACCAATTTACAGAAAATCTTCTATCTAGAACTTTATTACTATTTTTGACGATAGCGCAATTTGGGACGTGTTAGCGAACGAGTGAGCAAGTGATCGAAAGCGAGAGTGCGAGAGAGAGAGCGATAGCAAACGCTTCTTAATGTACTTATGTTATTATATAACCATTCCTTACAAAAATTAACGCTTCTAGCTTAGGGCTATGTGACGAGTAGGTCACGTGAGCGGCTTCCTACCTTACCGACACTTTTTTCATTTGTAAACTTATTTTCACACGAATAGCCACATCGCGTTGAGAATTTGGGATGATAAATAAGAAGCACTAAGAAACTCGGCTCTGGTCCTAAATTTTTATAAATATGAAAAAAGTTTTTTTGTAAATAATTTTTTTTACTTTTTTCATAATTATAACAATTTAGGACCAGAGCCGTGTTTCTTAGTGCTTCTTATTTATTATCCCAATTTTTCAACTCGATGTGGCTATTCGTGTGAAAATAAGTTTATCAACAAAAAAAGTGTCGGTAAGGTAGGAAGCCGGTCACGTGACCCACTCGTCACATGGCCTTAACCTACTTATGATATTATATAACCATTCTTTACAAAACTTCACGCTTCTAGTTTAAGCGAAATAAAAAGAGTATTAGAGTGCACAAGCAAAAAAGAAGTTAGTGAAGAAGGGGATAGAAGTGGATGGGATGAGGAATGTAAACAGAAGAAGAAGCAAGTGAGAAGGGAATTAAGAAAATGGAGAAAAGGGACAAGTAGTGGAGAAGATTATAGGAGAAGAAAGAAGGAGTATACTGAGTTGTGTGATAAAAAAAAGGAGGAAAATAAATGATTTGAAGAAGAGGCGGAGAAGGCTAGGACGGAAGAAGAGGTTTGGAAGGTAGTGAGTACAGAGAGAAGAAAAAGGAAAAGAGTAAACCAGGATAATGAAAGGGTAGAATGGAAAAAATATTTTATGCTGTTACTAGGAGGAGTAGAGAGGAAAGTTAGCAAAGGAGGAAAAGATGGTATGGAAACAGATGAGGAGGAGGATATTACAAGGGAGGTCATAGTCAAAGTTTTAGGGATGATTGAAGATGGAAAAGCTCCTGGTATAGATGAGATTCCAAATGAAGTCTGGAAATATGGGGAAACAGAATAAAAGGAATGGGCATGGATAATGTGCAATAGAGTATGGACAGGAGAGGGGTGGTCAGAGCTATGGAAAGAAGGAATAGTGATACCAATAGTCAAGGAAGGCAAAGGGTAAGATGTTAAGGATTATAGAGGAGTAACACTAATGCCAACACTGTATAAAGTATATGTGACCGTTTTATTGGAGAGTTTAAAAACAGAAATTGTGGAAAAAAAGATAGAGCCACCGAATCAGACAGGTTTTAGAAAAGGGATAGGGGTGATGGACAATATATATGTTCTAAACTATTTGGTAAATAAGAGGATTAAAAGGGAGAAAGGGGCAATGATAGCAATGCTTGTGGACTTAAAGGCGGCGTTTGACTTATGAGACCGAGGCGAGATAGAAAAAGTTATAGTGAAAAAGGAGATACGAGAGGGATACGAGAGGGATTAATAAAGAGAGTATCGGAAATTTTTAGAGAGACAGAAGGCAAGGTAAAGGTAGGAGGGAAAGTAGGGGATAGTTTCTGGTTGATGATAGGAGTAAGGCAAGGATGATAAAAAAGGATAAAATATATACACTGGCATACCCAGACAATATAGTGTTGATTGCAGAGGATGAAGAAGGGATGGCGGGCTTGATTACAGGGTTAGAGAAATACTTAGATGGGAAAAAGTTGAATTCAAATGTAGAAAAGACAAAGATAATGAGGTTTAGAAAAGGAGGGGAAGAAAGAAAGAATGGACGGGAAGATGGAAGGAAATAAAATTAGAGGTAAAGGAGTTTAAGTATTTGGAATATACCTTGAAAACAATTGGAGATCATAGAGCTCATATAAGAGAAAGGATAAAAAAAGCAGCAGGGGTCATGAAACAGATATAGGGAATAGGAAAAAGAAGGTTCAAGAAAGATTAGAGAAGGAGAATGTGGTTATTTGATACGCTGGTATGGCCAGTATTAGGTTATGGAGCAGAGATATGGGGAGGGAAAGAAAGGAAAGAGATTAAGAGTTTACAAGAAAGGTATATAAGGTGGACGCTAGAAGTAGATTGAAGGACGCCTGGATATATGGTGAAAGAAGAAGTAAAGAAGGATAAATTAAGTACTAGAGGGGGTAACAGAGCATGGAAATTTGAGACGAAGTTAAGGGAGGGGAAAGGAGGGGAGTTATCGAAAAAGTGTTTGAAGGAGGTAGAAGAAAGGAGACGGAGGGCGGTAGAACTAACAGGATAGGAAAAAGAGAGTAGGGAGTTTTTTAGTGCTAGAGATATAGGAGAGGGAATGGAGTAAGCCAGGCCTACCCTTTTCTCCCTATCTGGGCAGGCCTGGAGTAAGCTATGAAGAATTGGAGAAAAGGGACATGGAAAGACAATTAATGGCACTAATAATCGTCACCTTAAGCCAAATTGCAAATTAAAAATGCTTATAAATGTATTTAAAACACAATTCTTATCTTCAAAAAGGGCCTGAACGAGTAAACCAGAAATAGAAAAACTCCATTTTGATCACTTCACATGATATTTGATTGGAGTCAATTTTTATTCACGATTGAAATTTAAATTATGCAAATGCGTTAGTTATCGTTCGGCACGCAACCAAGTATTAACACGAGAAAAGTATACTAATTTGATAAAATGATATTTGTACTTACCTAAAATCACGCAATTTTTACGATACGCGGCAAGAGCGAGTCTTGTTATACGAAAAATATTGGGCCATCTGACTATAACTAATGCAGTGACGATTACCAGTGAATCTACCTTAATTGTGAAAAGAAATTCATGAAAATTCGAGAAAAGAAATGTGGACCACCCTAGTAAATATTTTTACTTGAGCAGTTCAAATGTTAAGTCGGAATATAATATCATCTAAGATTCTTTGGAGCGATAAAATACTCCTGTATAAAAAATATAATAAAAAATACATTTTTATCTAATGTTTCCTAGATATTTTATTTATTCGAAAATACATTATTGAACAAATATTTATATACTAAGGGTTCTTCACAGTTTGGAAACAATAATTTCGAGTGGAAAACACTTAGAATAAAAAAAAACTATTGAACGATTTTGAATTTAAAACATTCCAAATCAAATAATTTAAGGTTTGTTCAAATTTTGAAAAAGGACAATATTTCGAATTGAAAGTGTTTGAAATTGAAATTTTTTTATTTTAAGCTCTCAAATTTGCAATAATTTAGGCTAAAATGTCTAAATTGGAAAATTTTATCAGAAAGGATTTTAAATTGTATTGTTTCTAAATTAAAGCGTTCAAAATTGAACAATTTTATTTCGAATTGAAGAATTTCGAAATTGAGTGATTACATATAACAATTTCGTGAATGGGATTGGATCATTTAATGTTCAAAGGAATTGAAATTTTTTCATTTCTAAATAAGCGTTCAAAATTTAATAATTTAGAATTGAAAATTATATTAAATGTTTCAGAGTCAAAGCTTCTGAAATTCGAGAATTTTAAATTGTTATTATGTGGAAAAATGCAAACTTAAGATTAAAATTGACGTGCAAATTTGTTTTCAAATCAAAAAATAAATTCTCTGTAATTCCCAACGTTCAAAATAGAAAAAAATTTAATTATATACCTTTAGAATTGAAGTTAAAAACAAACGTTCGAAATGAAGTAATTTCAAATGAGAAATGTACGAGATAAAAATTCAGAACTCTAAAAGTGTAAACTTTCAGAATAAAGCAAATTATTCATTTACTCAGTTATCATATTTCAGATAGTTCCATTTTTATCTATTCTGATTTTGGAAAACACAGTTTTTAACTATTTAATTTGAAATCGTCCATTTCTTAATACTTCATTTAGAATTATTATTAATTCTTGAAAACTTCTAACCAAATATTTTTCAATTTTAAATAATTAATTTTTTTTAATCTTCAACTGAAAATAGGACAATTCAAGCATATTCATTGAAAATTAAAAATTAAAAAGAATACAAAGCAAGATTGCTATGGTTTCCATTTTTGACATAGCACAATTTCAAGCCTTTCTATTCAAAATCGTTTTGATTTTATGTTGTGCTTGAATTGTTCAATATATTTTGACATTTTCTAATGAAAAACAATTCACTGTTCAATACCTAGTTCTAAAATCTTCTCAATTTTAAGGCTTGAATTTGAGAAATTACTGTCTTAATTTTTCATTATTTTGAATTTATTCTGGAGATATTTAATTCGAAATTGTTTAATTACAAATGCTTTAAACTAAAAATTGTACAAATATCAAGACTTTTAATTTGATATTCTACGATTTTGAAGGATCTAAAAAACAGACAATTTTGTACTTTTAAAATTGAACGCAAAAAATTATAATATTTAAAGCTAAAATTATTATTGATGAAACTGTCTATACATTTTTAAGAATATTGCTAACACTGCTTTCATTCAAATATACAAAGAGAAGCAATTGAGTTTACTATACACCACATTCAAACATTAATATGTGCTCAAAAGAGCACTCGTCTCTAGAAACTATGCACGGAACAATCAAAACTAAGTTGACTGAATATAGAGCACTTCCTGCAAATAAGGATATTTCCAGCAAGTATAACTAATTTGGAAGTTTCCAATTGAATGAAATAAAAATGAGCATTCTTTGAACATTTCTTTCCCAGAAATTATCAGGGTAGTTCCTAGATTTAAGGGGAAAAATAATTTTTGAGTTTACGTTTTTAAGGTTATATAAATATAATTTTCCTAAGATTCTTGAGAAATTCATAACGACTTTTCCAAACTTCAGATACGTAAAATCAAAATTTCAACAAAAAAGTTAATCTTCAACCAAATAGTTGAATTTTTAAAGAAAAAAGACGAGTTCTAAACGAAAAATGTAACAGTTGATATTTCAATCAAACCAGATTTTTATTTAAAATAAAACACATTATTTGAATTTATCCACAAAAGACAAATTATTTATCAACAAAATAGAATAATCCTCTACTAGAAAAAAATTCCTAACTAGTTGTATTTTTAACTAAAAAACATGAAATATTTTGCGAAAGGAACGAATTTTCAAAAGAATGTTAAATTTTTTGACCCGAAATTATAAATTTGTCAAAAAATAGTTAATTTTATACTAAATAGTTAAATATTCAACCAAATACATGAATTTTCTATCAAGAAGATTGAATTACTACCATAACAGAAAAAATGCAACTGAAATTATGAATCTTGAATTAAAAAATGACATTTTAAGAAGTAGTAGTTGATGTTTTAACCCGAAAAAAATTTAATTTTGTATCAAAAACAGTTGAATTCATGAACAAAAAAATTTCATCTAAATAGTTAAATCCACAATTAAAAAGATGAACTTTCAAACAGAAAGATGAATTTCCTGCCAAAAAAGAAAAATTTTCAACAAAATGGTAATATTTTCAACCAAAGATTTGAATTTTGAACTGAAATGATGAATCTTTAACCAAACAAGTGGATTTTTAACAAAGTAGTTAAGCTTCTAATCAAGCAATTGAATTTTAAACCAAAAAAGATGCATTTTCAGAGAAAAATATAATGGTTGATAACTAAACTAAATTTTTTCCAAAGTTCAAATTAAAAAGAGATGAGTTCATTCAAGGAGAGGAATATTAATTAAAATTGTTATATTAATACAAAATAAAAATTTCGAATGACTTTTTGTTTTTTAATTTTCTTTCTTTATTTGCTTTAAGGTTATATAAATATAATTTTCCTAGGTTTCTCGAGAAAATTCGAAAAGATTTGTGAAGATTTCAGATATGTCGAAAAATTATCTAGAAAATGTTCAAGAATTTATTTTTTATTTTATAGAATTTAACAACATTTTAGGAAAAATTTCAGTAGTTTAAGAATAGTCAAAACTTCTTGACACTTAGACAAAATTTAAGAATACATATTTTATAAATGTTCGGAAACCTTTCAACGTTTTGAAATATTTTTAATCTTTCCGAAATTCCAAAAATTCCTAAATATATTTTCAACTGAATGAAATTATTCCCAAAATTGTTTTAAAATCTTCCGGATTCATTTTTAACAATTTCAGAAACCTTTTATAATGTTTCAAAATCTTTTTAAATATTTTTAAAATATATTTTCTTAGAATCTTCTAAATGTGTTTTCAAATAATTCGAATATTTCCTAAAATTTAGAAAAATTTCTGCAAAGTAAAAAAAATTGACTTCAAACCATTCAGATTTTTTTAAAAATAATTTTTGAAATCTTTCGGAACGTTTTAAATTTTTTTTAAATATTCTACTAAAATAAACGTTATAACAAAAATTAAGTTAAATTTTCCACTTTGAATGCTTACAAAAGCTTACAAATTATAGTCTGGTAGTTAAATGCTGAGAATATAATTATCCTAATGCATTTCTTATTTTGATGAAAATTAAAAAAGTTATATTCTTATGAACATTTTTAAAATTTTCAAAAAATAGAAAAAACTATTTTTCTGATAGATTAAAAAATATCAATCGAAATTTTTATTCGATATTAAATATATTTCGAAACAGTCCCAATGAACTTTTTCGATTAGACCAAAATTCAACAAGTTCGACCATTTTCAAAATTATGCAATTTTTGTTTTTAAGGGATCCGTAAGTTTTAATCGTGATTTTCAGTAGATTTTAAAAAGATTTACAAATTATCCCGATGATATTTTTCAAATGGACACAAGTTTAAACATATATATATCATATGCACTGATTTTGAGCACTTGGCGCCGTATATCGCTGAAACTATCCATTTAAAAAAAAGTTTTAAGGATATTTCATTGGACCCTTATAACTTACAATAACTTACAAGTTTTAGTCAAATCCACCGAAAGACATTTTCCCATGTATTGTGAACGCGGTCCTTTCCTCTCGTGTCAAGAGGATGCTTCTTGACACAAATGGAATTTCCTCTTAAATTTAAGTTTAAAAGGAATTTCGTTTGTCTCAAAAAGAATCGTTTCGCGGCAACTATTATTCTTTTGCGACAAACTTCACCTAATATTGCAGTCAAATAATTATGCTTGTGTGAAAAAGATATTTAAGTGGTTCAAATCAAAACAGACAAGGGGACGATTCTTTTGTTTCAAGACAACTTTTTCTCTGCGTGGATAGGATAAAAAAATTATAGTTATCTTTAAAAACTGATTTTTTCGCTCCATTGTTATTGATCCTAAAAAATTGCATGATTGAAAACTAAGCAAAAAATATTAAATTTAGAGAAAAATGCAAGATTATTTTCTAAATCACAAATTTTATATGGTTTATTTAAAAACACTGGAGTTGAATGCCATCCATCTCACGGTCGTTAGACGTGGCCGTGAGCGTGATTTGCTGCGGTTCTGCTTGGAGCCGATGTCATTTTTGGCCAGTGGGACCCTGCGCTGGTTGTTTAAACATTTTTTTTTAATTACATATACTATATTAGAATAGGATGTCAATTAATATTACTCGTGCTCATCATCAAAGAGAATTTATAATCTCCTCGAAAATTCTTTCTAAAACGTGATGGTGCAATTCGAAATCTATAATTATCATAGTTCAACTTTATAATATCGCATCATAAGTTTTGATCTGTGTACGTATATAGAATAAGGCTTTTCTCATATCAATTGCTGCATAAGTGTTTCCTTAGAAAGGTAAAATTTAATAGATATTTTAGCATATGAAATTTGAAATTCTACTCAGCGACGAAATATGTTGTTTTGTGGAAGAAATTAGGCGACACGTATTTTTCCAATATGAGAAAAGAAAAATTTCCACGACTTAGGTGGAGAAACCATATGTAGTTTATACATAGTGGAAAGAATTATATATAATTTTCATTTATATTACATAAAAAATGTATAAAACAAATGGAAACGATATATAATATTTCCCACCACGTATAATTTTTCCGCCTAGGGAGTATTTGGATTTAGAAGTATATTAAAAAAAAACACACAAATTTTTTGTTTAAACTTTAATAGTTTCCGATCTAATTCAGATGTTCTAATTTTCTCTTCAGATTCTAGTGGGTTTTACCGTCCTCTTTCTTAAAAAAAAATTTTCTAGCCTCAAAAATGGTTTTCAAATGGTTGAACCGTTTTTACGATTTTATGAAAAAAAATTCTCCTGTCTACAAAAATGGTTCACTCTGCATACAATTTACGGGATGTCTTTTCTATTAAAGGCCAAACACAAAAAAAGGGCAAAAAAATATAAGTGCGGATTTTCGGTATAAATCGACATTTTATACATTCAAACAAGTCGATTTTTTCAAATCGGGAAAATACGTGTCGCCAAAAGGACGAATTTTCAACAAAACATTTAAATTTTCGACAAAGCAGTTGAATTGTTAACAAATTATTGAAATTTTCCACAAAATCGTTGAATTTACAACTACATCTACAACTAACAAAAAAAAAAACGAATTTTTAACTAATTTTCAATTATTATTTTCCACGTGTGATGTGAAGGAAAAGGAGAAGGAGAAGGAGAGAAGGAGAGAAGGAGAGAAGGAGAAGGGGGCCTTACGTATGTTTAATTAAAATCATAAATATAAAGTAAAACTGTTTTGTTACCGGATGACATAAATGCTGAGGGTTATTTAAAAAGTATATAATACTCTATAATTATGATTGGAAACAAAAAATAAACTTTATTTTCAAATCTTGCAATTAGTTCTGAATTTATACATGTACTGAATGATATTATCCTGAGCTTTTCTTTAAAGGATATATCGCTATAAATGTGGAAAAATATCTTAAGGGTCACGTTAACGGATGACATTCATTCATATTTAATCGAATATATTATTAAACTGACTAAAGTAAAAATAATTGGGGCATAGGATATTGTGATAAAAAATGAGCCTACTGAAACTCATTAACTAACAAAATTAATCTTTCAAACAAAAACGTATGATATTCTATGGGAGTGGTATTGTCAACTTTTTGATTTTCACTCATATACAAAGTTGCCTTTGGAGATAAGAATCGCTACACTTTTTAATTTTTGTCAATAATTTTAACGCAATAATACAAAATATTATAGTAAACAAATGGAATATTTACCCGAGGTTATTCGGTGTGTCTGAGATCGGTTGAGATGAGACGGCCTTCTTAGTTCCGATGCTCGAATGGACCATTGTACAGAAATCGTTTTTTTTAGCGCGATTCTTACCTGTAATGTTTTTTAAATTATATTTTTGAAATACTAGCTACTTAACTGAAATTATATAAGGATTTAATGAGGAAAAAATAATTTCATTATAAATAGAAATCAATTAATAATTTCTTGATTTTCTGGCATGAAGATGATATTTCAGAAAAACTATTAAACAAAAATGGTTCAATACCTTAGGCTACATTCCTTTAGCAGGAAATAAATACAAACAATGTTACAATGTTCTAGTAATGAACCTGGTTCTATTTTTTTGCTAATCTTTTGAAACTTGAATTTGAAAGTTAACATCCTTTATGAAAATCAATTCAAAATGAGGATCAAAATATCTAAATTGAAATAAAAATGTTCACATTTTGATGCAGTGTACAACTTGAAGCCATCACTGTTAGAAAAACCTGTACTATATTTAGTATACATGTAATGGAAGTAAGAATGCACAACATGAAATTAAATTTAGTATACCAGCGTACAGTAAATTTAGTATATACATACTGAATTTAGTACACGCGTATACTAAATTTCATGTACTTGTATACTAATTTCAGTATAAATATACTAAATTCACTGTACGCTGGTGTACTAAATTTAATTTCATGCTGTGAATTCTTGCTTCCATTACATGTATACTAAATTTAGTACAGATTTTTCTAACAGTATGTATCAAAGTTCCCTTCCACCAGCATCATGAATTTACATATAAAGCAGATCAATACCGAATATTTGACTTGAAATTTGCAATAGCAGAAGAAAATGTATTGACTTCAGGGTTGATTTTAGAAGAAAGAATAATATAATTTGCGAGTATTGATTTCAAAGTGTTCTTTCATGTATTCAAATGAGGCAACAAAAAACTTCACGGAATAACCAGTGGAAATAATTTTTGAAATTGTATTAGATTGTAATAACACAATTACCTCCCCATTGAAGAAACAATAGAAGCTGGCTATGAGGAGACCTTGAAAAGAAGTTAAAAAGTGTGTGGTGAAGGACCAAAGTCCAAATTCCCAAACACTTCTGGCCAAGGGGGCTTTTATCATTGACAGAAAATTTGTTATACCTAATAGGGGCAGCAATACAACTGCTGCCTTCACAGCTTTTCTGTAACAAAAATAATGAATTTATTTTAAAAAACTAATTCGATAAGTAATTCATTGAGTAACAAATATTTTACTGCCTATTGTCCTATTCTATAAAAAGATCCTGCGGAGTATATATTCTTATAGGAAATATAATTGCGCATCTTTTCTTTTTTCATAAAAAAGTGTTACCTTTTACCGATTTCAAAGTAAACCTAAACCCCATCTTTTGGAAAACAAATTTTTTAGTCTTTTTTAACTTCATCTCGACATAATTTAGCTAATTTTTGAAACTTTTTAATAAAATTCGCAGGAAACCTTCCTTACGATCTTCTAAGACTGCTAGCGCAAATGAAATATTAACATTTTTGTTTGATGAAAAGTTATAATTTTCACAGGGGTGGGTGGGGGGGGGGGGGTAGTGGAAGTATCGGTACGAACTGAGACAACGTTTAGTAAGTTTCCTGATGATTTGCCTCGCAAAGATAAGGTTTAATAATAACTTAATAAGTTTGAAAATTAATAGAACTTAATGAAAAAATCCAGCTATTTTTGGTTAATAGATCATTCTTTTTCGTCAAAATGTATAATATTACATTTTAGACTTAAAAATTCATCTCTTTTGGTTAAATATTTGACTATTTTGTTAAAAATTTAATTAGTTTGTGAAAATACAACAATTTTGTTAAAAAGAACTCCTTTTTGCTCAGAAATTTCATTATTTGGTTGAAAGTTGAACTACTTTGGTAAAAATCCTTTTTTTTTGGTCAAGATTCATCTCTGTAGTTGGAAATTTAACTATTTCGTTGAAAATTCGTTTGTTTTTTTGGTTAAAAATTAATCATATTACTGAAAATTTAACTATTCCATTTTAGCTAAAAATTTATCTTTTTCACTAAAAAAATCAACCACTTCATTGAAAATTTATATTTTTAGTTAAAATTCAACTGTTTCGTTTAAACCTCATGTATTTTAGTAATCTTCTTGGTTTAAAATGCATGGGGTTGGTTAAAATTGGCTAATATTTCGTTTAATGTTGGAACCTTTCGTTGAAAATTCATGTATTTTTTAATATTCATAATTTTAGTTGAAAATTTATCTCTTTGGTTAGAAATTTAAGTATTTCGTTGAAAATTCTTATTATTGGATTGAATTTAACTGTTTATTTATTTAAATTTAAATCTTTCTCGGTTGAAATATCAACTTTTACATTTTTTGTTGAGACTTCATTTTCTTAGTTGAAAATTCAACTACTTGACGAAGTTGAATTCCTTTGTTAAAAATCCTTTTTTTGTTGAAGATTCATCATTTTAGTTTAAAATTCATCTCTCTGTTTAAAAACTTAACTATTCTGTTGGTAGAAAATTAAACTATTTAATTGATAATTAACTCCTTTTTTTAAATGTTTTTTTTTCTTTTCAAAATACAACACTTCAATTAAAAATTCATGTATTATGTTGAAAATGTAGATATTTGATCAAAAATTTATATTTATGTTTAAAAATTCAACTGCTTGGTTGCAAGTTGAACTGCTTTATAAAAAAATTAATTTTTCGATTGAGATTCACCTCTATGGTGGAGAATTGAATTATTTTGTGAATTTTTAAAAAAATGTTTCAATTAAAAATTAACCTTTTATCTACAAATTTAATTTTACCTTGTTTGGTTCAAAATTTATTCTCAATCAGTTAACGATCGAACTATTTGGTGTAAAATTCATTTATTATGTTGAAAATTCGTTTTTTGGGAAGAGAATTAATGTTATTTGTTTGAAAATTATTTTTTTGGTTGAGGATCAAATTATTTTGATAAAAATTCATCTTGTTTTGTTTAGTCTAACAGGTTGCGAATTCGTTTTTCGTTATTGAAAATCAATTTTTTAAACCATTTTTTTAGTCAAAAGTTCAACTGTTTTGTAGAAAATTCATGTATTTTGTTGAAAATTCGTCTTTTTGTAAAGAAAAATTTTCAACTATTTGGTTAAAAACTAAACTTTTATTCAGTTAAAATTTAATATATTTTGTTTGGAAATTCGGACATTTTATTGAAAATGCATCGTTTTCCACTTTAATTTGTATTTACAATTTCATGCTATTAATTTGATAAGCAATTTGCTTCCTCATTATGCTTAATTAGCAAGCACATTTGCTTCCTCATAGAGGAAGTCAAAATAAAAAATACAAATAGGTCAATCAAAATGTCTCGAATCAAGGGGCCTTTTTCTATTCTTGGATAAACTTTGAATTATGTTAATGAGAAAAGTTTTTCTGTTTGAAACCGATTTTTCAAATTATATAAATAATCATAACTTCGATACTTTTCAATACAATATATCAATATTGCAGGTCAATCGATTCGTATCGAGTGAATTATGTTAATCAAAAAAGTTTTACTATAAAAACCCGTTTTTAAAATATTATAAAGTGCTAAAAAAAGGTAATGAATATTTTTAGAAATCTTTTGGTCAGTTTTGAGATGTCAGTGGTGAAAATGAGCGCTCCAAGTTTCATAAATTTATCTGCCACCGTCTTTCAGTTATCGTGAAAAAAGTGTGACATCCACACATACATGCGGACAATTGTTCAGAATATTGTAATAGACATTTTCTAATTAAGGAACGTTCAACTAAACAAATTGAAGTTTTTTCGAGATTGTTATTATTACAAAGTTTCCTCTATGAGAAAAAATTCTAATATTCCGTTAAAAATTCAATTATGTTATTGAAAACTCTACTATTTTTTTAAACTCATATTTTTTAGTCGAAAATTCAACGGTTTTTATGAATATTCAACTGTTTTCTAAAAAATTCGTCTTTCTAGTTTGAAGTTTGAACTATTGGGTAAAACTTTAACTATTCTTTGAAAATTCGTTTCTTTTACTTGGTTAACAATTAGTTTTTTTGTTGAAAACTCATTTTTTTGGGTCGAAAATGCTTCTTTTTTTATTGCAGAGTAAGAAGAGAAAAAGAAGGAAAGGAATAGATTAGGATATTGAGATTTTAGAATGGAAAAAATATTTTATGCATTTGCTAGGAGGGGTAGAGAGGAAAGTTAGGAAACAAGGGAAAATATCTTAGGGTAAGAGATGAGGAAGAAGATACGACAAGAGAAGAAATAGTCAAGATGTTAGGAATAATGAAGGATGGCAAGGCACCTGGTATACATGAGATTCGAAATGAAGTCAGAAAATATAGGGGAACAGAAATAAAGGAATGAGCATGAATAATGTGTAATACATTATGGAGAGGAGAGGGGTGCCCAGAGTTATGGAAAGAAGAAGTAGTGGTATCCATAGTAAAGAAAGGCTGAGGGCATGGGAGTGACGCTAATGACAACATTGTATAAAGTATATGTAACTGTTTTATCGGAGAGATTGGAGAAATAAGTAGAGAAAAAAAGATATACCTACAGAGTCAAACAGGGTTTTATAAAAATGAGGGTATTGGACAACATATAATGTTCTGAATTATGATAGCAATGTTCGTGGACTTGAAGGCGGCGCTTGACTCATTGGAACGAGTCGAGACAGAAAAAGCTATGTTCAAAGAGAGGATACGAGCCTGAGCCCACTTTCATCTCAGATAAGTATCTCAGACCTGAAAGAAGAAATTAAGAGAAAAGGATGGGGAGGCGTTAGAACGGGAGGAGAAAAAACTGGCATACGCGCACGATATGGTGTTGATGGCAGAGGATGAAGAAGAGATGGTGGGCTTTGTTACAGGATTGGAGAAATATTTTGTTGGGAAAAAGTTGAATATAAATGTAAAAAATATAAAGAAAATGAGGTTAAGAAAAGAAGGGAGAAGGAAGAAAGAATGAACTGGGGGGTGGAAAGGAGTAAAGTTAGAAGAATTAAATGAGTTTAAATATTTGGGATATACCATGTAAACGAATGGAGATCGCAGAGCTCATATAAGAGAAAGAATGAAAAAAGCAGCAGTGGTAATGGAACAGATATGGGAAAAAGAAGGTTCATAAAAGATTGGAGAAGGAGAATGTGGTCATTTGATATGCTGGTATGGCTGGTATTAGGTTATGGAGCAAAGATATGGGAAGGGAAGAAAAGGAAAGAGAATGAGAGTTTACAAGAAAGTTATATAAGGTGGACGCTAGGTATAAAACTGCAGAGAGCCTGGATATATGATGAGAGAAGAAGCGCAAAGGGATGAATTAGGTACTAGAGCGGGAAAGGTCATAGCAGTTTGATACGAAGGTCAGGGAGGGGAAGGGAGGGGAGTTAGCGAAAAAGTGTTTGAAGGAGGTAAAAGAAAGAAGAGGGAGGGCGATAGAGTTGACAAGATGGTAAGAAGAAAGGAGAGACTTCTTAGTGCTGGAGATATAGGAGAGAGGACTAGAGTGAACTACAAATAACTGGAGAGAAGGGGCGGGGAAAGACAATTAATAGAAAGATGAGGGATGATTAAGGTATCAAAATATAATAAATGGTATAAGATGATGAAAGAGGAAGTAGTATTTAGAAAAGGGATGGGGAGAGAGAAGATGGAGCAGAATAGCAAGATTTATATTGGGCAATGAGGTAAGGAAAGGAAGGTATTGGAAAACGAAAGAGAACAGAAAGTGCAGAATATGTGGATGGGAGAAGGAAACATGGGAACATGTATAGGAAGGATGTAGGAGATGAATGGATTAAGGAGTTGGAGAGGATTACAGGAGCGAATGTGAAATAATGAAAGAATGAATGTGAAAGGATTGCAAAATTAAGGAAGAGAAAAAGTAGAAGAACAAGGAAATAGAAATCGCTTAGACTAGAAGCGTAAAAATTTGTAAGTAATGGTTATGTAATAGTATAAGGAGATCAAGATACGGATACGCCCTCACTCGCTCAGTCGTTCTTTAAAAAGTAGAAGTGAGGATCTATATATAAATATTTATGTAAATAGTTGTAAACAGTCAGTGTAACATAATATAAAATATGTAAGTGGAAAGATTGCAAGAAACGGAGGTCATGTAAACCCTTAAGGGAAACGTTATGAATAAAGAAGAGTAAGGATATTATGGGTAATTATAATATTTGAAAAATCGTTTTTTTAGTTAAACTTTTTTTTATTACCATAATTCAAAATTGATGCATGAACGGAAAAGATTCCTTGATTCGATACAAATCGATTGACCTATAATCGAGGCGCCATTAACTCTGAGCACAAGGGGTTTCAGCATTTGAAATCGGTATTAAATCAAATGCAACAAGCATAAAATTTGGTGTAATGATCTGAAATAAACGGAATCTGAGTGACTCTTTTGAAACAAATCCACTATTTTGAACTACGCGAAAATTCAGCGTATGACCACGACCCTTGCTTCGTCGCTCGGGGATAGCGTTGACAACACTACAACAAGGCGATACTAACAGGGAGTCGAGCTTGTAAGTATGAGGAGAAATTTTTTGAAGAGGGGGGAAGTAAGCTCGTTAAGGAGTGTTGGTGGAAGAAGGAGAGTAGGGGAGGAGAGGGAAAGATAAAGGTTGAAAGAGAAAGGTATTCTAGAAAGAATGGGCTGCAAAGGAATGAAGCGAGAAGGATGCATGAGAAGGGAAGAAAGGTGTATGAGGTGGTCAAGAAAAACTAAATGGAGAGAAAGAGAATGTAGCAGGGGAGGAGAGAATAAGAAGTTCAAGGAGAAATGGGAATTATGGGTGGATTACGCCAAGGGAGAGAGTGCAGTATTTGTGTGAGAAAGGGGAGAAAGGAAGTTAGGAGCTTATAGCGAGGATGAGGTGTGGGTGCATGGAGGGTTTAATAGGTTCTGGCTTCCGAGGGATTGCGAGGGGGTGGAAAGGAGTGAGATAAGCTTGGAGGTATTATTGCATGAAAGAGGTGAGAAAAGGGCGGTTGCATGGGTGAAGGGGGTGTTGGTTGAGATGGAGAAGAAGAGAAGGAAGGAGGAAGAAGAATGGAGAAGGAAAGATTGTAAAGAGGAGAGGAAGTAGATATAAGCGAATTGTAAATAATTTACCGCGTTGCATGCGAGACGAAGCGTGGAAGGCAAAGCGATAAGAGCGAGCGGTCGTGGAATTAAGGTACACTATAACACGGCCCTTGCAGTTTATGTGCGGAGGGAGTGTGTGCGTTGTGTTACGTTTTTTTTGTATCTCGTATCGCATTTGCAAAAAAATGCGAATTTTCAGTTTTCATATTAAGAAACCTAATTTTATTTTCTCCAAGACGCGGGTAAAAGATAACCTCTCCTGTGGAAGAGGTTATCTCGTGGGATATATGCACTAAATTAGTACAAACTTAGAAAAAAATCAAGAAAAAATAAAACGACGGCTTTTTTGATAACATTGGGTTAAAGATTTTCAGAAAAACTGCCACCATTTTGTCACTTTTGGTATGTTTGAAATTGTTTTTGCACATTTCAAATTTAAACGAAAAGATATACGAGGATCAAGAACAAAAGTGAAATATCTATTTTGGTTCAGATACTACAATACTTTGAATGAAATTAAAAAAATTCTTCATAAACTGCGTCAACAACATCTTTTTTGGTAAAAAATTAATCTTTTCGGGTTGAAAATTAAACTACATGCTTGGTTTGAAGTTCATCTCTTTTGTGATAAATTCTTCTTTTTGGTAGACAATTCAATTCATTAGTTAAAAGTTGAACTACTTTGTTCAATTTTTTGTTGTTGAGATTCACCTCTTTGGTTGAAAATTCAACTATTTTGTTCAAAATTCGTATGTTTGGTTACAAATTAATTTTTTAAACTGAAAAATTTAACTATTCCTTTTTTGGTGGAAAATTGGTCTTTTTTGATAAAAAAATTAATCTTCCTCATACAAATGTCATCTCTTTCGGCTAAAAGTGGAATTGTTTGGCCGAAAATTATTCAATTTTCGTTAAGAATTCAACTATTTTGTTGAAAAAATTTCTTTTTTGTGTTTCAATTTAAAAATCTCATGAAACAAAAAAAAATCGATTGCGTAGCGCGCCTTTTTTTCTACTTTCTAATATACATTAAATGAAATAATTTTTTGACTATGAAGTCGCGTATTATTATAAGTTAGCAAAGAAAATTATTTCATTGAATTGAAGAATAAATTATTATTTAACATAATAAACTTTCTTTACCTGACTTTTTCAGTCTCACTAGAATGGCTCTGGTGAAGTTTCACTAGCAAGACACGAATGATGTTCACGAGGAAGAGGAAATTGACCTGAAATATAAAAAAATTATTCGTCAATTCTTCTCATTAAAAATTCCATGGGAAATATGAAATTTGAAAAAAGTTTAATTTTTATCATTACCACGATTACTGCCATTCTAGGTGCTTCGAGGATCCAGAAATAAGAGGTTAGATTATAACCCCACCAACATCTAAAGAATAAAATTGTTTCTGTATATCGATGAAAAAATGGTTCGTCCTATTTTTAAATTTTTTTACGTAAAATAAATTTTGTTTGCTCAAAATACCTTCTATGTTTCGAAAAATTTGGAGTTTTCGAAGAAGTATTTCAAATATTGTAAAATTTTCTCCATAATTATTACCTAAGGAACAAGTCATTTCTGTGATAAAGAAGGAAATTTTTTTCAACAATTGATATTTTTTTTTAAATAAATATTTCTTGAGAAAAAATATCTTTATCTTCAAAACTTTTTTATCTTTCAAACTTCTACATATCTCTTAAGCTTACTCGAATTACATCAGAAATTTTGTCATCTTGTAAAATTGCAAAATGTTGCTTTAAAATTTTCTACTTTCTGTTTCAAACTTTTAGGAAAAGTTTTGAAATGCTTCGAAATCTTTTCGAATTTTCTCTTCAAATTAATTTTTCAACATAAAAAATTATTTGAAATTTTCCCAGGAATATTAAGAATTGTATTTCTTTGAAACCCTTGAAAATGCAGGTTTCTCAAACATTTTTAAACTCCTGCAAAATAAAAAAAAATTGTCTTAAAATCTTCAACATTCTTTTTCGACACATTTCGAAATCTTCAAAACTTTAAATAATCTTTAAAAATAAAACCTCAACTATTAAAAATGTTCACAGAAATCTTAAAAAATTTAATCTACTCTAATCTTTTAAAATTTCCTTTTTATCAATAATTTTTAGAAATATTCAGAAATAAATTTTATAATGCAAATAAAGATATTATTATTTTTAAAAATTTTGATTTATAAAACTGATGGTGCAGGAAATGTATAACCTTTATTAATAGACGACAACAATTTTCTACAACAATGTGTCCGATATTTTCGATATATTTGTTACATCACTTTTATTTAGATAGGACTAGCAAATCAATGGCGTGCGTATAGTTTTTCAAATTAAGGCGAAACATAATTTTTGATACAAAACAAACATTTCAAATAACTCGTTGTTTCTTGAATGATTTTCAACACTTAAATTCAAACTGAAGATTTCAAATGTGTTGAAAAAGAATCTAGAAAATCTTTAAGGATTTATTTTTTTATTTTACAGGATTCAAAAAAATATTAGGAAAAATTCAAGTCAGTTTAAAATATATTTAGGAAAAAGATATATTTATTTATTTTAATTGATTTAGAAGTTTAGAAGAAATTCACAAATATTTCATAAATTTTGGAAATCTTTTGAAATGTTCAAATTTTGTCGCCTAATATTCTCTCAGAATTTATTTTTCTTGTTCTATTGAAATATTTTAAAATTCGTACAAAACTTTTAAACTTATTCTCCAATTTGTTTGAAGTAAAAAAATTAACTTTTAAATATGCCAGATTCTTTTTGAAAATATTTTAAAATCTTTTTAAATATTGTACTAAATTTAATTTTGCAAAGTAAAGAATAATTTCAAACTTTTCTAGGAATCTGGAGAAAATTTTTTCATTCTATTTAAACCTTTCAAAACTCCTAAAAAGCTTTGAAATTTTGTTTGAAATCTTTTATAATTTAAAAAAGAATTTATTCTTGCATAATTGCAAAACTTTTCTTCAAAATCTTCTACATTTTTTTTGAAATTTCAGGAAACGTTTTAAAATCTTTTTCAATTTTTTTCGTGAAATTCATTTTTTTTAAATAATAAATAAATTGAAATTTTCCCATGAATCTTAATAAAATTTTATTATTCTCCCGGAGCTTTTTAAAAATTTTAAAAAGCTTCTACATTTTTTTTCTAAATCTTCTAAAATCTACATTTTGTTTATACAATACTTAATTATTTGCGAATCTTTTCAAAACTTCTTAATATCTTTTAAAACAATTCCTCAAACGAAGTGTCTCGTCGTCCCGAAATTAAGGATGACTAGTCCAACATTTTTTATAACCTTGGCTAATCGTCCCGAATTTTCGGGATGACTAGTAAATCCCCTTTTCCAGCTTCCCCAATTTTTCGGAACGAATATACACAGACTTCTTGAAAATCTTCCTGTTCAGAAACCTTCAAAAATCTACATTTAAAAAAAAACTTGAATTCTGTACAACTTTAAAATTATTTTTGAATCGTTTCAAATTATCTAAATATATTTTAAAGTTACTCGAATTTTTTCTAAAATGTGGTAATCCTGCAAAATGGCAAAATTTTTCTCCAAAATTTTCCACCTTTTTATCGAAATTTCAGGAAGCATTTTGAAATCTTTTTAATTTTCTCTCAGAATTATTTTTTCAAAATAAAAAATCACTAAAAATTTTCCCATGAATCTCAATAAAATTTTATTACTCTCTTGAAACCTTTACATTTTTTGAAAACCTTTTAATTTTTCTTCTCTATCTTCGAACATCTACATTTAAAAAAAATATTTTTAAATCTTCCCAGGATTTTAATTATTCTTGTCGACTTTTTTTCGACATTTTGTGAAATCTTAAAAACTTGAAATTAATCTTTTAAAATAAACCTAAACCATTAACAAAATTTCCAGAAATCTAACTGGTACCGACAATTTTTCTTACAGGGCTAAGATATTCTAAGTTTTTATCCATAAATTAATTTTTCTCATTTCTTTAAAAGTTCGAAAAAGTTGATGAATTATAGTGTGGTAGCAAAATATCAGAACAGAATTACTTTCCAAGATTAAAAAATGATTGACAATCAAAA
The DNA here is from genome assembly GCA_011634705.1 of Andricus grossulariae. Classification (NCBI taxonomy): domain Eukaryota; kingdom Metazoa; phylum Arthropoda; class Insecta; order Hymenoptera; family Cynipidae; genus Andricus; species Andricus grossulariae. Next base: position 20,602 of record JAABKJ010003787.1, read on the forward strand.
TGTTCTCGTTTTACAATGAATTTTAGAAGCATTTAAAAATAACTTTCATGATGAAATACAATTATTTATTAGGAAATTTTGATTCACAAAATAGATGGTGCAGAAAATTCGCTTTATTAATAGATGAGCAAACTGAAATCAGCCAATAAAAGGCATATTCACGTAGTGTCGCAACCAATCAGGTTTTCGACAACAATTTGTCCGATATTTTCGAGATATTTGGTAACATCACTTCTTTTAGATAGGATTAAGTGGAATAAATGTGGCTTTGTTTCGTGTATAGGTCGATGAAATAGTGTCAGCGGAATCGCAAATTTTTCTGATTTTTAGGCAGAAAACATAGTTTCGGTCGGGTGACCGTTAGTCCGTCCGTTCGTCGAACTTTTTTCCCAGGAGGGGAAGTAGGGGAAATGATGGGAGGTGTAGTAGGAAATGAGGGGTAGGAGAAGTTAGGAGAAATGAGGGGAGGGTAAATTGAGTAAGTGAGGGGAAATTAGGGAGAGGGGGTGAGGGGAAATTATGGAGGGGGAGTGAGTGGAAGTAGGGGAAATTATTGGAAGTGAGGAGAGGGCTAGTAGGATAGTGCAGGGGAATGCAGGGAAGGCAGTGGGGGAAGAGAGTGTTAGCTGATGTAGTGAGGAGAAGGAGAAGTAGAGAAGGAAGACGTTGGGCAAGGGTGAGGAAGTGAAGGTGTGAAGTTGTGAAGCGAGGGGAGGGGAAGTAGGGGGGGAGGAGAGGGGAATGTAGGGGATGGAAAGTATGGGAGGGGGAGGTTTGTACAACTGTATTAACGTCTTAATAGGCTACGAAACCCTTTCTTGTGGGGGCACAGCTACTACTTTAAATAATTGTTAATTTTGATGGTCACTTACTTTGACGGATGATAGTAAATTGCGGTTACAGTAGCCCAAGCCAAGGTTAGAAGGGCAGGAGGACCCCAACCCACCAATCTATATACCCGGTAATACGAAACTTCTTGGAAGACTGTAACTATTTTGAAAAAAATTAAAAAATTAGATTTTCAAAGGCGATAATGTATTTTTGAATAAAAAATTTCTTATATCACTTAATATTTCATTAGATATAGTGTACGATTTTATTTATATAGTATAAAAGCAAGTTATTCTCATCCTCTTGTAGAATAGAAACCGTTTATATTTGCGAAATTGGGTTAAAACTTAACGAGAAAAGTCTTTCAAGTAGCGGAGAAGTTTTTATTTTGATGCAAAGAAAGGCAAAGCACTAGAAAATTAAATTGAAAGTACTTTCCAACTTTTGCATGTTGCGGAGAACGTGTGAAGATTTCAAACTTTCCAAGTTTTAATCTCTTTTACCTCGAGTACTTTTTAGAAACATTTTTTAAAAATAAAAAAGCAAAATATCGTTCAGGTCTCGAAAAATATTATGAATTTTTGTATCGTTTTAAAAAAATTTATTTTCTACCTGATATTATACTGTGAAGAAAAAATCCCTCGATGAACATCCACATGAACATCGCGGTTCTCGCATATTCCAAAAGGACGTAAGTAGTTTCACAGAGTACAGGCTAAATATTTTAAACATGAATTACTTCGACTAGTTTTTAGAATAAATCAACACTGATTCAAAATAATTCTTTTTAATTGAAAAATCATCTTTTGTGTTAAATGTTGTACTCTTTCGTTGAAAATTCATTTTTTTTGTTGAAGATTCATCATTTTAGTTGGAAATTATCTCTTTGGTTGAAAAATTAACTATTTCATTGAAATTTTTTTTTTTTTTCGGTTGAGACATGTATATTTTTAGTTGATTCATCCCTTTGGTTGAAAATTGAACTATTCCATTTTTAGAAAATTGATCTTTTCGGTTAAGAAATCTTCTTTTAGGTTAAATGTTGAATTGTTTTGTCATAAATGCCTTTTTTTGTGTTGAAGATTCTTATCAGTTGAAAATTCATCTCTTTGGTTGAAAAATTATGTCCTTTTTTTTAATTCTTTTTTTGTTTGATAATTAATTTTTTAAATTAAAAATGTGAATATTCCATTTTGATTTGAAAAACTTTTTTGTTGGAAAGTCATATATCCGGGTTAAAAATTCAACTGTTTTGTAGATAATTCATCTTTTTCGTTGAAAATTTGACTATTCAATAAAAAATTCATAATTTTTGTTTGAAATGAAACTACTTGGTCGAAATACTGTGTCAAAAAAAATTTTTTTTTCAAGTTTCATCTCTTTGGTTCAAAATTTAACTTTTTAGTTAAATATTCTCTTTTTTGCTAATTCAACTAATCTTCCTTAGTTGAAAATGAACTTTTCCGGTTGAAAATTCAACTTTCTTCTAACAAAATTTGTCCTTTGGCTTGAAAATTCATCGATTTTTGGTTGAATTTCAATCTTTTTTGTTTAAAAATTCAACTTTTTGGGTTAAGATTCATCTTTGAGGTTGAAAATTCAACTGTCTTCCGAAAAATTTGTTTTTCTAGCTTGGAAATTTATTTGGTTGACTGTTTGATTGCGAATGCAACTTTTTGGTTAAAAATGATTTTTGTTCAGATTTGAAATATTAGGAAATTTAAATGTAGTTTATGGACGACCCGTGGTTAAAAAAATCCTTTTAATTTGTTTTTGATGATTAGCATTAGACAAAGAAAAGCGATAATAAATATAATTTTTTTTACATTTTCGGTTATACTTTTTTGCGTTATCTTCAAATAAATACTCACAATATTTTCTATCCCGAGTTGAAAAATATGCAAATCTCTTTTCAACAAGGCTTGATCTATGTACACTGTTAATCTTATAACCACTTGAATCACCATGGCGACGAACAGGTTCTTATGTATTCTCGTTCTAGTATTTCGTAAGGACCTGAGAAAATAATTATAAATAATGTTGAAGATAATAAGAGTAGTGGGTTGAAAAAATGAATGATCAATTTTTTAATTTACCTAAATTGGCAGAAAATTCCTAAGGAAATGAGTAACGCTACCAGAGAGACAGTCAGTCCGATGAATTCCAAAGTTCGCGTCCACTCAGCTATATTGAACTTTATCTGCAATAATACTAACAATTAATGATACTAATCTCCAACTTTATTTATTTACTTTATCCACATTAAACCTCATATATTTTCGCTCACTTAGTGCACTCCGAAAAAAATTTTCTCGACCCAAAAGGACTTTTTTCTTGGGTATAAATGAAAAGTTGGTTAAATCAAACAAATTTTGGTTGATTCAACAAAATTTTTCATTGACCCAACAAAATGTGTTTGTTAAATCAACCGAATACTTCATCTATCAAAAGATATATTTAAAACAACAAAAGAATTTACCTACGAATGAAAATACTTCTCTATAGCAAGAAATTCTTTAAAACCCGTTGAAATCCTGTGAAATAATCGAAACCCCTCAAAATCTCTTGAAATCCGTTAAAATCATTTGAAATGTTTGCAAATGTTTTGGAAATTCCTGGAATATTTTGAAATCTTATTTTTTCTGTTTAAATTCCCTTAAACCTTCGATATCCCGTGAACATCCCCTGATATCCTTCAAAATTAATGAAATTACTTCGGTAACACAGGAAATCCTTTAAAATCCATTTGAATCCCGTGACTTATTTTGAAAATGAAATTACTAAAAATCGCAACTGATTCAAATTTATAGAGTTTGAAATTTCGTTAAATCTTCGAAAAAATTTAAGAATTTTCAACTGTAAATCTTCAGAATTAAAGAACTTTAAATTGTACGTCTCTCTAATTGAGGAGATTTTAATTTCGAAAATTTGCATTTAAAAATTATGCAAGCTTGAAATTTCACCATCAACAATCATCTAATTTTGATCATTTACATTAGAAATGTCTTCATTTTGAAAGATTCGGACTTGAAAACTTGAACTGTAAATCTTTAAAATTGAAGAGTTTTTAATTTTGAAAATTTACAATTCTTTATGCCAGTTTTAAGTCTTGCAATGAAAAATCTGTAATTATGATGATTTACATTTAAAATTGTATTCATTTGGAAGATTCAGAATTAAAAGCTCTTCAATTTTGATCTTCACAATCATCACAATTTAAGAATAATTTTTATTTATACATGTTTGAAACTGAAGAATTCTAAACCGCAAATCATGAGAATTGAAGAATTTGCAATCGTTGATCTTCAAAATTGTAAATCTATATAAAACTGAAGAGTTTTAAATTTGGAAAATTTACCATTAAAAACTATGCGAGTTTTAAGTTTTACGCATAGTCTCATACACGGCGCTGTCAGCACATAGACTCATATTGAATGGAGGCGTCGAATTTTGCTTATTTAAATTCGAAATTTCTTCAATTTGGAAGATTTAGAATTGAAAACTTGCCTTTTGATCTTCAAAATAATTCAAATTTAAAATTTGTAGTTTTAAGTTTTACAGTTTCAATTTTTAAGTTTTACAATTTCAAGTTCTGTAATTTTTATGATTTACTTTCGAAAATTCTCTAGTTTTTATGATTTGCTTTCGAAAATTTTTTAATTTGGAAGATTAACACTTGAAATTTGATCTCAAAAATCATAAAAAAAAATTAAAATAAAAAAATAAATAAATAAAAATAAAAAAACATAAATAAAAAAAAATGAAAAATGAAAAAAATAAACGTATAAATAAAAAAAAAATTGAAATAAAAAAATAAACATAAAAAATAAGGGTCAGGTACACGTCAGAAATATCAGGATCTGCAGGTGGCTGTTCGATTTTAATAAAACTTTGTAAATTCTAATGCCATACAAAAGAAATTTCGGCCCTTAAGGAT
>JAABKJ010003788.1:0-25368 GCA_011634705.1 Andricus grossulariae
GAGCCCAAAAATCAGAGACTCTATCCACACTATAAAATTCCAGAAAAGATTATTTTCTGAGAAAGTGTTATCTGCGTGGTACCAAGGGGTTGATTTTTAATGTCAAGGGATGGAGCCCGAAAATCAGGGTGGGTATTTTCGAGGAGCCCAAAAATCAGAGACTCTATCCACACTATAAAATTCGAGAAAAGATTATTTTTTGAGAAAGTCTCAGCTGCGTGGTACCAAGGGGTTGATTTTGAAAGCTAAGGGATGGAGCCCGAAAATCGGGATGGGTATTTTTGAGGAGCCCAAAAATCAGAGACTCTATCCACACTATAGAATTCCAGAAAAGATTATTTTTTGAGAAAGTGTTATCTGCGTGGAACCGAGGTTTTGATTTTTAATGTTAAGGGATGGAGCCCAAAAATCGGCGTGGGTATTTTCGAGGAGCCCAAAAATAAGAGACTCTATCCACACTATAAAATTCCAGAAAAGATTATTTTTTGAGAAAGGCTCATCTGCGTGGTACCAAGGGGTTGATTTTTAATGTTGAGGGATAGAGCCCAAAAATCGGGGTGGGTATTTTCGAGGAGCACAAAAATCAGAAACTCTATCCACACTATAAAATTCCAGAAAAGATTATTTTCTGAGAAAGACACATCTGCGAGGTACCAACGGGTTGATTTTAAAATTTTTTATGTTAAGCGTTGGAGCCCAAAAATCAGAGTGGGTATTTTTGTGGAGCCCAAAAAAGCCCAAAAATATGCCTGAATTGAATTCGCGAAAAATTCAAATTTTCTGAAAGGGGTTGATTTTGGAGCTTAAGGGTTGTTTTTGGGAAATTTTTTTTTGTGGAGTCTAAGAGCCCAGAAAAAGCCCAGAATTCTGGAGGAATTGAATTTTCATTATTTTTTGTTTTTAGGAAGTGGATGTGCTAGCTTAATGTAAGCTAGCACCTGCATACAAAAACTGATTTTTTGGAAAAAGTAAAGGAGCCCAAAAAATTTAATTGGGGCCCGAAAAAAGCCCTAAAAAAGCCCAAAATTCTGAGCTATGAAAAATTCTAAAGTTCGATTGTGGAGGTGCTAGCTTAATGGACCTTAAAATCCGAGAACCGAGCGTTTAAAGGAAAATTTTGTTTAATGGCAGTCTTTTGGTAGGGACATTGAGATAGAACTTTCTTTTGCTGCTATCCGGCAACAAATATGTAGAAGTAATTTGTGAAATAAAATCTGAGAACCGAGTGTGTAGAGGTAAATTAGAATTTTTTTAATTTTAACAATTTTTTAAAATAGCAATATTTTGTAGGAATATTAGGGTGAAACTTTGGTGTTGCCCGGCAACAAATTAAATTAAATTGTGAAATATAATCAGAGAACCGAGCGATTAGAGCAAACTTATAATTTAAATGTGTTTGAAGTTCTGAACGTTCAAATGAACGAAATTTTTGAATGATTATTTTCTGAACTGTAAACAGTGCTAAATTTGGTCTGTATTTATATTGCAAAAAATAGATTGACAAAAAAAACTTGAAGTGCATTATTTTAAATTGTTGTTGGAACAATATTTACGGATGAAATTGAATTGGGGAAAAAATATTTGGTTCAATTTAAATTTCAGCACTTCAGGTACATTAATTTAAAACAAAAATGATATATTAGAGTGTTTGGGTGGATAAAACGTAGTTCTCATAACATGATTATCGTCTAAACTAATTTATTACTTTATTCTAATGCTAAAAAAGTTATTTCCGTAATTTAAAAAAATTACTTTATATTTTCATTCATAAGTGTTGCGAACTTCAGTTACATTATTTATCAGCTGACACTTAATACCGATTTTAATACTCGAACTTTCAATAAATGTTTGAAATGCCTAAAGAGATTAATTTATAATCAAAAAAATATCTTATTTCGAATTTTAGTTAAAAATAAGGAGCAATATATAAAGGTATTGATAACATTGATATAGGTCTCACAAACATTTCTGGCCCAGTTAGGACCGATAACTAATGGCTGATACTCAATTTAACCAAAAAAAAAAAGAAGGTAGTAAGAATTTTACGGTAAATTACAATTTTTAATATAACTGTGAAAGCTTTTCTAATTTTCTATATTCATTATATAATTTAGTCATACTACATCCTACTTTTGCAATTAATTATAAATTAATAATCAGAAGCCTTTAATCGAACCAAGTAAGTTATATTCGGTTTAAAGACTCTGGCGAATACTCTATTGAAATAGATAACATTAAATTATAATTGCAATTAAAAAAATATCTAATTAAATCAGATATTAGATCATACTTTTTGCCTTTGGAAATGCATGCAATCTGCTGATTCACTGATAACGTAGCCTAGCGCAGAGATCGGAAAATATTACTCTTAATAAATTATTTAAAATTTTGTTAACTATTTGTTGTAAATATGTACAACGGATTAAAATGTCTATATTCATTAATATGTACAGTTATATAGATCATATATAAAACAAAAATCGCACTATTTTTGCAAAATTTCTGATAGGTAAGAAGGCTTCAATAGTTGCTCAGTATAATTCGATACCATTAACAGAAATGTATTAATTTGTTATTATGGCTAATCATTTTGCAACTTTTCATATCAGGTACGAAAAATTAACTTTGTCCGACAATTTAGTGGATTTTTTCTTGACATTAAATCATTCAATTTTTAATTTGAGCTTACGACAATATTTTCGCCCCAAAGTTTATTTTATGAATAGATATATAATAAATTGAATTTAATGTTTAATGCATAATTTCTACAGATTGCTGGGATTTAAAAACTCTTTATCTGCCAGTTTTTTTAATAGTGCAAGAAAGAAGCATGCTATATTTTATTCAGAGAATGGAATTCATATAAATAAAAGGATATTTCGTGATGTACGGTGCAGCAGAGAAAATGAAATACATACTAGTAAGATTCACAACGGTATATTATTACGTTTGAAATGACTGAACAATTGAACATTGAAAATGGTTTTACAATGTTCGATGCCGACTATAAGCTTGTAATTCCAATTGTGTTTCCAAAACAAAATATTAATTTTGAAAATTTCCAATTCAAGATTATAATATTGTACAAACGAAGTTGAAAATGTGCGTCCAAAACTTATAAGCTTTCAAATTTTGCAACATCCAAATTAACAATATTTCATTGTCAAATACAAATTTAAATGCCACAGACTTTCATAAGTAATAAAAAAGTTTTAACAAATGTCCATCATCCCATTTCTAATTCTAAGAATTTGATTAAATAATTTTTTTCCTAAATGCGTTATATCCTCGATTGCACCAAACCCACGAAACAAAAATTAAACCAATAACTTTCATAAGATTTCTGCAAATGCAGCTAAACTTAACCAATCCTTCATATCTACAACTTTTCCTCGTTATGCTGAATTACAAATTTAAAAACAGATCTCTCTTAAAAGATTATAAACAATCTTTTATCATAGAAAATATTCCCCTGAGAGTCTAACAATAAGAAAAGTCTCGAATAAAAAGAAACAGTTAAATCAATCCCTACATCGACCATTAATGTCAAGAAATAATCAAGGGCCCTAAAATCTCAATCCTCATCGATTAAAACTGTTAACATAACAACAGCGCTATCTGACAAGCAATATTAATGAGAAAAAGCGTAGATTATTGAGTATATCTTTATTCTGTACTATTGTATTGAAATCATAAACTGCTATTACGCATTTCTGTAGCCAAAATGAACAAAAAAGTATATAATAAATAATGAATTTTTTATCTTAATATATTCTTATGCATAGAAATGAATTTATATTCATTGTATTTTTTTCATCTATAGTTCTCTAAAAATGTCGAGCTTCCCAATAGTTCGGGTTCAGATAGCGCTGTGTTCAAAAGAGGTACGCGCTGGTCACTAGAGATGTATATATTAGAAAAAAAAAAAAAATTAAATTGTTCAAAAACAAGAATTTAACTCACATAGGCAATTTTTCCTGATATAGATTGTTAAAAGGCTGCATCTCATCACAACTCTCGCCACCGCTGCTCGATGCAGTACAGTCCGAATCCAGCTTGGATTCCACTAGGTGCAAATGCGCGGCCAGAGGGCCAGCCACCTTCTCCACTTCCTCCCCCTTGATATTAATCTGAGAGGCAGTAAAAGCAGGATGTCTGCTCGAACTCCCAGCCCCTGCGCCCGAATTATCCCTCGACCCGGCACCAAAATACCGGCAACACGCACGCTGTCTACTAACACTGCTGCTCTGAGTCGCACAAGTCTTCTCAATCTTCTCCAAAAAGTTGTTCATACTACTATTCACTTCCGGACTGCTCCTCGCCGCAGATTTCGACCCAATTCCCGCCAACTCTTGAAAAAAGTACTGCTTCACTCCATTATGAGCAACTTCAAGAACTCCCGTATTCTCTTCAGCAACATGCCTTCCAACAAGTCTAGCCTGAAGCTTCCGGAGTCTCCTCAACAAAAACGCACACCGCCTTTCATTCTCGAATTGATTCTGCGCCACAAGATCCTCATGTGGTTTTAAATTCTGGACCTTGAGCTGTTCAATATCCTCGGTGGGATTTGCATACTCTGTACAAAGTCCAACAAAGTCTTCATCATTGAGCAAGTTCTGCTCAAAAGATGGAAACATCTCCGACCCGGAGAACATCTCGACACTGTCAGCGACACTTTGGGCTGGTTCGCTGCTAAGGGCAATGCCTTCCGCACTCTCCGCACCTTCCATCGACTTGATCACCTGCAAAATATCCTCCACATTCTGTCCAATATCCGCGACCTCGGGAGTGTTGGGGTCAGTGATTTTCTCGTCGCTGAAACCCATGATTTGATCAACGTCGAGGGTCTTTTCGTCGCTAGCAGTTCCAGAGTCGGCCAAAGGGACGTCGCTTGATTTCAGGAAACACATATTATCAGCTTGATCACCCATAGATGGGTCGTTCATTATAATGTCGGTCGTCTGCGGCTCTTTGTCCGGGACGACCGGCCGCTCGTCTTCCAACACTTTTTCGAAGGCGAAGTCCTTGTCTGAGATCAGGTCAGATCCGTTCGCGAACCCAGACAAATTATCAAGACCAGACAAGTTATCGAGACCACTGGAGTACTTGGAGTTGATGACATCACGAATCAGATTCTTGGAAATGCCAAGGAGGTACTGGTCGTCAATCTTGGAAGGCTGCACGTTGGCGGAAACGACAAACTTAGCCAGGACCTCGCGGTTCTGGCAGATTTTCGAGGCCTGCTTGGGGGAGAGGAATCCGCCGACTGGTAAGGAAGGAAGCAAATTTTCAGGCTTTTGAGGACCGCCTTCCGTCAGAGCAGGGGCCATCACTGCCACTGACGCTGCCAAGGGTGCCGCCACGACATCCAGAGGCTCCGACTTGTGTCCTCGCCTGCACCCACTCCACAAACTTTTGGGGGCTGTGCTCACTCCCATTCATCCATTACTAGGTTTCTGTGCATCGCGCCTCAACTTTCCACTCCAGAGGATTTTTTTACTGCAGACTCTGGTCAGTGTCTCTTCCTTCACTATCGATGATTCATGTCAAACTTACGATGTTCCTCTGATGGTTTCAAAGCTACGTGGCAATGGTTGGTGGATGCATAGCGACTTGGGGCGATGATCGGAGTCCAATAATGAATCTGCGAAAAAAGGGATTGATTTAGTAGAGCTTAAAGCTTGAGAATTAAGTATGGCATATATTCAGCATTTAAACTTAAGCAAATACATATTTATAAAGTCTTTACAGGGTGGCCACTGAGCTATTTCCCGGTTTACCCGGACAAAAATTACATTCTTCCCGGTTGAATTTTAAGCTTTTACAATAATAATTATTCAATGCTAATTGCTTTATTATATAAATTTTAAAAAGAATTAAACATTTTGGAACTGCAAGGTAAAACATATTATGTAAATTATTGTAAAACTGACTTCAGACTTCACAACTCAAAGTGCTCTCAAAACGACGCCGGAAATAGGGAGATTTTTAAAGAAAATACGGAATACATTCTATTGAATAACACTAATGTATTATAATATTCCTAAGATTTAAAATTAAAATATATTGCATTTTCAACAAAATAGTGGAATTCTCAACCAGAGTTGAGTATTTCAGCTAAAGAGTCGAATGCTTTAGGAAATATTTGACTTTTAAACCCAAGGGGATAAGTTTTCAACAAAGAAGTTAGCTTTCAAACAAGGAAGATGAATTTTCAACTAAATAGTTGAATTTTCAAACAAAAAACCAAAATTTCAAACTAAACAGATGCATTTGCAACCAAATAGTTGAATTATCTATCCAAAAAGACGAATGCTCAACAAAAAAGTCAAATGTTTGACCAAAAAACGATAATAGTAGATTTTTCAATTAAAAAGAATTAACTTTCAATCATAAAAGATGAATTGACAACCAAAAAAAATTAATTTTGTACCAAAAGATGAATTTTCAATACAAAAGAACGAATTTTCAACAAAACATTGAAATTTTCGAACCAAAAACAATGACTGTTTAACAAAATAGTTGCATTTTCAACAAAAAAATTAAATTTTTAACCAGAAGTGATGAATGAGTTTTCAAAGAAAAAGAATTCACTCTCAACTAAAAAAGACAACAATTATGCCAACAGCAAGATGATATTTTATGCAAAATTAAAAAGATTCCCGGTTTACAAAAAATTTATTGGCCATTTTCCGGACTTTTTCCCGGTGCTCAAAATTCCAGGCTAATTCCCGGTCAGAGGCCACCCTGCTTCAACAAATATAGGGTCGATCGGGAGAAAAATTGTAATGATTGCTTGCGTTAAATAAACTCGTTTTTCTACTAGGAATGCAATCATTCTCTAAATGTTAAGAAAAATTGTTCTACAAGGACAAATATTGCAAAATAACGATTTTATACGGACAAAAATTGCTTTTTCGAGCAACGGGCAAGTCCCCCCCCCCTCCCAATTTCCATTTCCACTTTGCCATTTTTAATTTTTAATTTTGATACCATATTCAGATTCAGAGATCTAAAAAACTATAACACACCAAGTTTCATGAAAATCGGCCAATTTTACGTAATTTCGACCCGCCATATTGGATCCGCCATTTAGAATTTTGGAATTCTGATGCCATATTCGGATTCAGAGACCCAAAAAACCTTTGTGTAAGTTTCATGACAATCGAAATAGTATAAATCTATTTATTTTACATGACGCATATTGCGTCAAACGTACTCTTGGCCATTTTTTGCGACGCATATGCGTCTTAAACTGTCAACGGGTTAAAATTATCGAAAAAAAACTGCTTGAGCAAATAAAAATCGTTTAAACAAATAGAAATTTGTTAAAAATTAGAAGATTTTTTTTCAAAATTATGTAATTATTCAACAAAAAGTAGCATAGAATACCAATTTGAGAAAAAATGGACATCTCTGGCTCAATCTTTAGACATATTGAAAATAAACAATCATTAATTGTTTAAATAATTACATAATGTTTTTAAAAAATTTGTAGTACTCCAAACAATGACCAACTATTACATTTAATTCAGAAAATACGAGTATTTTGTACATCTGTTGGGAATAAATAATTGTTTAAAAAGTCATGGGAGATATTCAAAATGCCCATCAGTAATTATTTGTATGAAAAAAGACGACATATTGCTGAAAATTAACAATAATACGTAAAAATTTTTTTTTTTTCTTTTTGGGTCATCTTTGGGTCGCTGCGGGTGGTGAGGGTAAAAATAAAAGTTATTAGTATGGTGCTATTTCGTACACACTCCTCTTCAATCCCTAAAAAACTTGGCAAGTTTCAATCAAACCCTGAAGTATAGTTCAATTTTTAGAAAATCCAAAATTTCCTTATCTTAATTAAATGAGATTTTGAAGTGCCCGGTGGCAAGTGTTAATATTTGAACTTCGAACAACAAAAATTACGGATTTTTTTTCTCCGGAAACGGAAACTTTTTAATGGAAATTTGAATGGAAATTTTGCAATGCATTTTTGGATCACCCTAATGTAAAGCCATCCGTACAATGCCTTTTATCATTATTTTCTGAGAACTTGCAATAAAGCATCTTTACTACCGACTACCAAATTGTTTAAGTTGACTTTATATTTATTATACGAAGAGTCTAGGTCTAGACCTAGGCTTATCAGAAATATATGTACCACACTCAAAGAATTTCGGTGAATATGGAGACGGCCTTCGATATTTTAGTTTTTAAAAACCAAAAGTCCTATTCATTCCTTTATGTAAAGAAAGCCTTTAGGTATGTGAATAAAGCGAAAATTGGGACCGTGACTAGTTATATTCATGAATCTAAGCTGTTCTCGTAACATATGCGCAACACGATGCTACAACATCATTCTATGTTTAACTGGAATGAAAAAAAATCTATTGTATACAATTAAAATTAAATTACTATATTAAATATGTACACTTCATTTTAAATAAAAATAAATAAATCATTGATATAAATATATTTATGTATCAATATTTCACCAATTGGCAATGTTTAGTTACTTAATATTTCTTGATTGTTTACAAAACGAAATTACGCAAGGATACTTCAATGTTTTTAAACTAACATTATATAAATAGAAAAAAAAGTTGCCTTGGGCATAGGCATGTCACTGAAGTTCGCAACGTTTAAAAACAAAAATATAGAATTAAAAAAAGAATTATTTCAATTAATTTTGTTTTTGTTTAATTAGCATAATAATAACGCAATATATGATTTTAGAAGGTAATAACACATTACGACATATTTATTATTCTAATGTAATAAGCTATATTTGATATTCAGAAAAATTGGAACTTTCCACTAAAAGTCCGGTTCTCGTAATTTATTTTGCTAATTACTTGTACTGGATGTTGGACAACATCACAAAAAGGTTCATCCTTATATCCTTATTGGATGACTTTAAAAAAAATGTCCTATAGCTTTCAGAGTGAGTGGGCGAATAAAACGCAGTCTTCCGATAATGATATTGGGATGAATGTTATTAGTGTTGCCTGACATTAAATAAAAGTAATTAAAGAAAGAAAATCCGAGAACAGTCTTTAGTGGAAAATTACCATTTTTCCGAATATCAACTGTAGATTATTTCAGTGACATGCTTTGAACTTGAAAGATAAAGGCAAATTATACAATGTAAGACAGTTTCCATTTTGAATGACAATATATAATTAATTATTCATGGCAGCTATCGACAAAATACCAATACGGAAATCAAATATATTGTATATAATAAAAAAATATATATTGTATAACTTCGAAAGGTACAAAAATAAAAACATATGATTACTAATCTATAAATAATAGATTTGCAAACTCATTAATATCGTATTTAATTGATTATGAAAATAAAACTAAAATAAAAGAAATTAATATCAGATATTAATTCAAAGACGAACATATTCCATTCATTATTTCATTTTCTTCCCTGATTAATAATGTATACCAAATTAAGTAAACAACTTTTTTTAAACTGTAAATCCTTCATTTTTACTTTTTACTGTAAGATTACTCTTTCTTTTGTGACAAAATTTAAAGCATAAATAAAAGGCTATTCTCAATTCATTATGGTTAAAATTAAGGTCGCGTATTGAGCTCCGGCAAATTTTGCCGTATTAAAAGTTTCTAGTCCGGCAAATTTTCGTGTCAATAAGGAACTTTCTGTTCCGATAATATTTTTTGCTACTTTGGAAAAATAGTACAATATTTTACTATTTTATCATAAAATGAGGAATGTTAAGTTATAAATACACAGAAAGTGTCATATAATCAAGAACATTACACACTAAAAGCACACAAAAGAATTGTTCATAGCATTTTTTGCCGTATTCTAATTTTGTAGTCCGGCATTTTTTTGCCGTATTTTAATTTTTTAGTCTGGCATTTTTTGCCGGATTTAAATTTTCTAGTACGGCAAATTTTGCTGAACTTGAATTTTCTGGTACGGAAAATTTGGACATCAACGAAATTTCTTTTCGCATTTCAACTTTTTTGGCAGTAAGCATTGCTTTAAAAAATATTGAATACAATAAGTTTTACAATTAAAAACTTAATTTATGATCTTCAAATTACCCAAAAAGAGGTTCGAGATGTGAAAGAGCAATCTTCTGTGACCCGATACAGTCGAAGCTATCAATAAGGCCGCTTCCCCGCCGCATCCTTGCTCGAGCTCGCAGAGACGCTTCCCCCAATCTCAGGCTGACTGAAATTCCAGACTGCCGCTACCAATAGTGCCGCCGCCTGCAGAAATCATCATTTGTATGGGTTTTAGGAGAGTTTTTTATATTATCCAAATATATCGAATATTAATTGTGATATTTTATAATATTTTTCGACATTATATTTGGATAATATAAAAAAAACTTTCCTAAAACCCATAAAAATTGCGATTTCTACGACGGCGCTATTGGTAGCGGCTAACTGGAATTTCGAAGTCAGCGTGAGAGTGGGGGAAGCGCGTGTCGGCGAGCTCGAGCAAGGATGAGGAGAAGCGGCCTTTTTGATATTTTCGACTTTACTAACAAGTATTTTTTTCACGGAGAGCTGGAAAAGGCTTCGAGATATGATAGATCACGAGACGTTAACCAATAAAGTTTTCAATATTTTTTAAAGCAATGCTAACTACCATCAAAGTTGAAATGCGAAAAGAAATTTCGTTAAGGTCAAAATTTTCCGTACTAGAAAATTAAATCCGGCAAAAAATACCGGAATACAAAATTTAAACGCAAACAGTTAGGGCCGTATGAACCATTTCTGTTGGATTTTCGCCAGTTTCGGTCGCTCCCGCGTGCTGCCCGCTTTTATCGCTCCGCAACTGGTGGCGATGCATTGTTGACACAGCATGTGCGTTGAGAAACTGCGTGGGCCAGCAGTTCTAGGAAGAACTAAATCAGTCGGCCTTATATTGGACTTCTTGTATACGGCAAAAAATGCCGGAATACAAAGTTAAAATACGGCAAAAAATGCCGTACCTGTATACACTACGTAAAATTAAATACATAATTTGAGTTAGCCCCTGGTAGCTTGAAAATCGGGTTTTAAACTCAACTTTTCAACATGTAACTTTAGAAAAAATTTCATGGCGCACCTATTTTCTTTTTGCAAAAAAGTTGTCTCCTTTAACGTTTCTGTAAAAGAATATTTTAAAAACTGGATTGGTCTTTAACTCGGTCCGAAAGACAAAGATCTAAATATTTTTTGATTGAAAATTTAAGGACTCATACTTCAAACTACTCTGAAGATGATGTGATATTTAAAATTTAATGGTATTGTTAAACAAAAAAGTTATGCAGTATACAAATAATGTAAGACAATTTTCAATCGCTTCGTTTATCGAGGGAATTTTGAGTAAGCCCTAACTTCCATCGGAAGAAATGTTTATTAGGATATAATGAAGTTTTCTGAAAAATATTACTTCTATTGAAATAATCCTCAACAAAATAGGAGTATTCAAATAGCATTGATCGAGCGCGTGAGAGGTAACTTTGGTGCCCGGTCCACTGCACCGCGCTGAGTGGTCCAGAAATTGATTTTTGCGGACAAATTCGCCCAAATTTGTCAATTTTTATGTTTATTTGTTTCTGTGTTTAACAATACTTTTACAAATACAGCGGAAAATTCTTATTTTAACGATATGATTTTTGATCTCGGAATAAATCTCTTTAATAAAATAATTTTTAGCCAGAACTAGTGAAGACAGACTTAGAAATAACAAATATTCTATTATAAATTGTATTTAATTATTATAAACAATTTATTTTAAAAAATTGAACACTATATCAGTTTGCTTTAGGTAACAAATATTATGTCTTAAACATTAGAATAGTATTATTAACAAAAAATTGTCATAACTTGAAACTTTATAAACAACTCATAAAGTTATAAACAATCTTTTCACCTATAAAATTTCATGGGCAGACCTATCGACATAGTAGAAAAGTTCATGTTGGGATGAGAATAATTAAATGGTGAATTTTCATTTGAAAAAATTAAAAGGTTCGATTGTTTCAATAATCTTGGTTTAAACAATTTGTTTAATAATGACTGTTAAAAAAATAATGCCATTGATTCTACGGGAAAATTTACATAAGAGTACATGTGTTAGACAATTTTGTTCTCAACCCTATTTCTTATGTAGTATACATAAACAATTGCATCGTACAACACCCACACCCTAACACATAGATTGTATGTAATTTTTTCCGCAGAAGCCAATGAGATTATTAGATTTAAAAAAAAAATGAAAATTCATATTTTAATGAATTACTCTCATCCCAACATTAACTTTTCCACAAAATAGTGGAAATTTTTATCAAAAACGATGAACTTTCAACAAAATAGTTCAGTTTTGTACCTAAAAAACTGAATTTTTTAAAAAACATTCAACTTTCAACCAAACAGTTGAATTTTCAATTAAAAAAATAATAATTTCATCTAAAAAGTTGCATTTATTTACAGCCAAATAGTTCAACATTCAAGCAAATGGGACGACTTTGCCACAACAAATTTTTGAATTTTTGACCAATAGTTGAATTTTCAACCTGCGAAGATGAATCTTCAGTCAAATAGTTTAATTTTCAAACCAAAAAGACGAATCTTTCAGAAGACAGTTGAATTTTCAACCAAGAACGATGATTTTTTAACCAAAAAAGATTACGCTTCCACCAAAAGATGAACTTTCAATCCAAAGGACGTATATTCTATTAAAATAAAGGAATTTGCATTAAAAAGTTGAATTTTCGACCAAACGATGACTTTTTAACACAATAGTGGAATTTTCAACAAGATAATTAAATCTCAACCAAATAGTAGGACTTTTAACCAAAACAGATGAATTCTAGACCAAAAATATGATAGAATACTTTTCAATTAAAAATAATTAACTATCAACCACAAACAGATACATTTTCAACAACAAAAAATTACCTTTCACCAAAAAACGAGTTTTCAATCCAAAAAACCAAATTTACTATCCAAAAAGACGAATGTTCAACAAATCAGTTAAATTTTCATACAAAAAATATGACTTTTTAACAAAATACTTGAATTTAAAATATACAACCCTATAGTAGAATTATTAACCAGAAGAGATTAACTTTCAACCGTAAAAGATAAATTTTCAACCAAAAAAGATTAATTTTGCACCAAAAAGATAAATTTTCAATCCAAAAGGACGAATTTTCTATCCAAAAAGAAGAACGTTCAACAAATCAGTTTAATTTTCAAATAAAAAATATGACTTTTTAACAAAATAGTTGAATTTCTAACTTTTCAACTAAAAAGAATTACTTTTCAACCAAAAAAGATTAATTTTGCAACAAAAAGATGAATTTTCAATCCAAAAGGACGAATTTTCTATCCAAAAATACGAATTTTCAACAAATCAGTTGAATTTTCTAACAAAATACTTGAAATAAAAAAAAAACAATAAAATATTCAACCATATAGAAGAATTTTTAACCAAAAGAGATTAACTTTCAACCATAACATATAAATTTGCAACCAAAAAAGAATAATTTTGCACCAAAAAGATGAATTGTCAATCCAAAAATAAGACTATTCAACAAATCAGTTGAATTTTCAAATAAAAAATGTGACTTTAAAAAAAAAACAGTTCGAATAATACACATTACAAGAAGTTACAGTAATTTTTTAAGATAAAAATATCGATAAACAAGCAAGTTATAGTTAATCTGCAGGAGGTCCAAAAAAATGTGTTTTGCGGTGCGCATCGGAACTCATGACTGGATTATCTGAAACAAAAAAAAAATACAACGGGAATAGTTAAAAAACGATATTCCCTTGCACTTGAATGAAGAATTAAGTCAAAATTTTAATTGTCAAGAAAATGGCGGGTGTGTAAATACAACATTTATATTTTCCTTAAAAAATGTTGTGTTTATACATCCACCATTTTCTTGAAAATTAAAATTTTGACTTAATTCTTCGTTCAAGTGCAAGGGAATATCGTTTTTTAACTATTCCCATTGTATTTTTTTGTTTCAGATGATCCAGTCATGAGTTACGATGCGCACCGCAAAACGCTTTTTTTTTGGACCTCTGGCAGATTAACTATAACTTGCTTGTTTATCGATATTTTTATCTTAAAAAATTAATTTAACTTCTTGTGATGTGTATTATTCGAACTGTAGAAAATTTGTCAATGAGTAATAAAACCTGTTTTCAAAATTTTTTTTTTTTTAAATCGGTCTTTTTTGGCCTTGCGACTGACCCTAACCCCTTAAGCATCAAGTTAAAAGCAATTAAAACAATGCACCCTGTGCATTATTTTAGTTCGCTAGTAAGTGCCACTTTTCAATCTGAAGTTAGCAAAGTAAAATAGTACGAACGATGGTTTCAAAACAAGAAGATTAGGTATTATACGAGGTATTATGACAGGACGCTAAAAAAATGATGCTCAATTAAAATGGAACCATAGTTTTTACAGTGTTGACTTTTCCCTGATTTCCAGGTTTTCCCAGACTCGGGACCACCATGCAATAATTCCATTAGTGGGAGAGAGAGAGAGAGAGAAATGACACTTGTAGTTGCTCTCATCTAGATAGCTAAGCGAGGGTGGGACGCGCTTTCCGGAGCGTGCATAACGGTCGTCCGCAAGGCCGGCCCATTTCCGGTCCCGCGGACGACCTTCGCGCGGAAACGGACACGCACATGGCCGGTGCGATATAAATACAAATCCATACGCAAGCGCGGCTAACATAAGATACCAGATACAAGATACGAGTGGCAGACCTAGGATATACATATCCAAATACATATATCATTCTCTTCTCACCATACCTACACCATGACCATTAACATTACAGTGGTTGCCTTGGTCGGCCTATAAAAAAGTCATCCCGATATGACGCATGCGATTCAAAACGCAGAGGGAGGGAGACAGAAAATTAACTTGCGGGACAGAAACAGAGAAAGGTTTCATATTCTGGAGAAGGGTGGGGTGAAAGGAGTAAGAGGGGGGGGGGAGAGGGCGATAGAAAGGAAGAGGGAGAGAGGTGGTTTACAAGAGAAACGCGAGGTCGTCAGAGTATATCTACGCATTCCTACATAGAGTAGCCTGGGGAAGGCCTACAGAAGAGCTGTCGAACGATTGGTTATACCCTTCGACTCCTTTGAACCGATGGCCTTCGATTTATGTCGACAAAATCACGATTTAACGTCAATTTTCCATTAGAACTAGCATTCGAGGAAGAGTTAAAGGTGCGGAATGTTTATAAATCTATGATTTTTTTACAGAAGAGAAAGTAATTTAGTATCGGACAACTGCAACCAGATGTATTCAATAGAATGTAGCATCGTAGATAAAGTAATTTACAATAGGAGAAATAATCAAATTATAATCGGAAAGTCCAAATCAACGAGTGCAAAAGGCAGTTCACAGACAGACAGAGCCGAAAATAATGAAAGTTGGCAAAATGCCAACTTTCATTATTTAATTATTTAATTCATCATTCAATTACTTTTTCTACTGAACAAAATGTTCAGTAGAAAAAGTAATTTACGATCAGGCAACTGAGATCGAATTTTGCAGAGTAGAAACATTTATTTAGTGTCAAAAAATTGAAGATAAGAAGTTAAAATTTTAGTTTCACCCAGGCGAATAGGAACTTACTGAGTATACAAAAATTAATTTACAATCATATAATTTACAAAAAAGAGAAAGTATTGGAAAAGTGAAAATCACAGAGTAGAAAAAGTAACTAACGGGCAGACTTTTCGTATTTTGAAATTGGCTCGCCTTAAATTGCATTTTCCACTTGCTCTACTAAATAAAATCCACTTTTAAAACTACGTCTGTCCTTAAACTAACTATACTACTGCATGTTTTATTTCTTTGAAATATGTGTATTATAAACAATGTTTTTAATACTCAGGTACATTACTGGAAATCTGGGAATTCTATAGGTCAGGGAAAGTCAGGGATTTTGAAAAAAATCTTGTGTGAAGGATAATAAATTTGAAATTTCTTCATTTTAATTTGAAATTCTTTTATTCAAGATAAAGATTCTGGTTTTTGAATATTAATGGCCAGCGGAAAACTAGGAAATTTAGATTCATTCTTTTTGGTTAAAAAATCAACTTTTTGAGCCAAAAATTCAACTATTTTGATAGAAAATTAACTTTCTGGTGACAATTCATATTTTGGTGTTGACAATTTAATTGGAATCTTCCTTGGTGGGAAATTCAATCCTTTTTTTGAAAATTCACCTTTTTGGCTGATATAATATTCTTCTTATAAATTTGTTTGCGTTGTTACACTTTTTCTATTTATTTATAGACAAATCAACTAAAATCTTTCTTCATTGAAAATTTAGCTACTTTTATCATAATTTTTTTTTGTTAAGATTTATAATTTTAGCTAAAAGTTAATTTTTTTAACTGAAAATTTAACTTTTTCTGTTTAAGATAATCGTTTTAGTTGACAATTCATATATTTGGTTGAAAGTTTAACGATTGTGTTGAAGATTCTTTATTTGGAATTTCCCCTTTTTCGGTTAAAAATGCAACTGTTTGGATGAAAATGAACATTTTTGGTCAAAAATTCATATTTTCGCGTTGAAAGTTCAACGGTTTTACAGAAAATTCGTCTTTTTGTTTGAAAGTTTAACTAATTTGTTAAACATTCTTGGTTTGAAGTTTCCTCTTTTCTGGTTAAAAATGCAACTGTTTGCTTGAAAATTAACTTTTTGTTCAAAACTTCATATTTTCTGGTTGAAAATTCAACTGATTTAGAGAAAATTCTTCTTTTTGCTTGAAAATTTTGGGTTGACAATTGATATTTTTTGAAGAAAATTCAAATATTTGTTTGAAACTTTATGTACTTTGTTGAAAACTCGTCTTTTTGGTTTTAAAATTATTTTTTTTTTTTGTAGAAATTTAATCTTTTTTGGTTAAATAACAACTATTTGGTTGAAAATGCAACTGTTTTTGGTTGAATTTAAATCTTTTTTGTTGAAAGTTCAACTACTTGGTTAAAAATTCATCTTTGCAGGTAGAAAATAATAGTATCAGGTTAAAAAACGACTATTTTGTTGAAAATTGAATTATTTTGATGAAAATTCATCTTTCTAGTTGAAAATTTGTTTTTTTATTGACAATTAATTTATTGTACTGAAAATTGAACTTTTCATTCTTTGTATGAAGATTTAACTTTTCAATTTTTGGTTGAAAATTGAACTTTTCAAATTTTGATTGAAAGCTTATCTTTTTTAGGTGAAATTTCAACAATTTGTTTTAAATTTCATCTTTTTGGTTTTAAAATTCATCTTTTTTGGTAGAAATTTTATCTTTTATGGTTGAAAGATCAACTGCTTGGTTAAGAAAGCAACTGTTTTTGGTTGAAGTTTAATTTTTTTGTTGGAAAATACGACATCTTGAGTAAAAGTTCATCTTTATAAGTAGAAAATTAAAGTATTTCGTTAAAAATTCAACTATTTTGTTGAAAATTTAAGAATTTTGTGAAAAATTTAAGTATTTTGTTAGAGTCACTTTTTTTAAACAATTAAATTTAGTATTTCAATCTGAAATCGTTTTATTCCGTTCATGAAATATTCTGTCTTAAAAATGTACAAATAAAAAATTGGTCAGGGAAAAGTCAGAGAAGTTCGAAAATTAAGTTTTGTGGTCACCCTGGGTACGTCACTTATTTATTAACAGTTAGCATTAGAATACCTATTTTAAAATATTTTGCGAATATACCGTCAAAATTGTATGGAAATTGAATAAAAGATTCAGTACAGAATAAAAATAATACCTTGGTCGCTCACCAGCCAAGAGAAAAATTTAAAATGTATTCCAGTAAAAACAGAATTGTACTGTCAGACAATTGAAAACCGGAAGCAATTGATTGGATTCAGTATTTATCTATTTGAACTATAAATTTTTTATCTGAAAAATAGAAACAGCAATTAAGGATCAGAAATGGAAAAAGAAGTGATTATTATCCAATTTTCTTAATAATGATAAAAAATTGATACCATATAGTAAATAACTGCACAATTAAATGAAGAGAAAACTTTCCTATTTCTATCCGGCATTTTTCTGCCATACTCGTATATCAAAATTACGTGACTTTGCCATTAAACATATTCCTCTTTGGCTTGAAAAGTAGAATAATTAAGAAGCAGCATTCTTTTTTTAATTCATAACTGTCAAAGCAATTGATGGATACTTACAAGCCTTATTAAAATCCGCACGATAATGCACAAAGACCATAAACGCTGTTTCACCGAGTGAAAAATTCTCTAATGACTTTCAATTAATGGCAAAGCAATTCCAAGTTAACCAATAATTATTGACATAATTTAAAGCTGTACCTCCTTAATATGTAATCAAATTTCCAATTTGTTTTCAAATTGAATTTGAAATAATAAACATATATATGAATAGTAAATATCATCTTTATTTCAACAGTTCACTTTGCAGAATGGTAATTTACAGTTTTTATCTTCTTTAAACTCCAGAGCAACAACCTTACTATCAATAATTCATATACATTTCATTGTCTCCCTTTGTCTCGTCCGAACAGATTTAAAGTAAAACAAATTATGACTGCTTTTAAAATTTTATTTACAAATACCAATGGCAAAGTATAAAATGGCTATAAAATATAATTAAATAACTATTAATGATTAAATACACATTAGAGTGATATCTTCGTCCAAATAGACGAATCTTCAACAAAACAGCTAAATTATCGACCAAAAAATATCATTTTTAATCAAATTTTTTAAATTTCAACCTACAAAGGTGAATTTTCAAGCAAACAGTTAAATTTTCAACAAAAAATATTATTAATCAACTTCAACCAAAACAGTTACATTGTCAACCAAATAATTCCATGTTTTGAAAGAAAGTAGAATATTCAACAAGTAAAAGATTAATTTTTAATCCAAAAGGACGAACTTTCTGTCGAAAGGGACGAATGTTCAACAAAACAGTTGAATTTTCGACATGAAATGATGAAATTTCTACCACAAGAAATAAATGTTTAAACCAAAAAGACGCATTTTCTAGCAAAAAAAAAACAAAAAAATTTGAACAAAATACATGAATTCTCAAACAAATAGTTGAGTTTTCAACTAAAAAAGATCAATTTTCCACCATAAATTGTGAAGTTAAATTTTCAATAAAAAAAATTAAAAAACAAAAAACAAATGTTTAATAGAATAGTCAAATTTTTAACCAATGAGATGAGTTTTCCAACCAAAAAGACAAATTTCCAACAAGTACAGATTTTCAGTCAAGAAAGAAAAACAAGTCATCTAAATTGTTGAACTTTCAAGTCAAAAAGCGAAATTTCTGTAAAATAGTTGAATTTTCAATCCGAAAATATGAATTTTCAACAAAATAGTTAAACTTTCAACCAGAGAGATTAATTTTTAACTAAAATTATAAATCTTCAACAAAATAATATTTTTTTTATACAGTGGTACAAGATTCAATCAAGTAGTTCAATTTATAACCAAAAAATATTTTAATTTTGAATAAAAACAGAGATAAATTTTCAAAAATAAATTGAATTTTCCACCAAGGAAGATTCCAGTACAATTTTCAACACCAAAATAAGAATTGTTAACAAAAAGTTAATTTTTTATCAAAACAGTTGAATTTTCAACCCAAAAAGTCGAATTTTTAACCAAAAAGAATGACTTTCTAGATTCCCTAATTTTTCGCTGACCATTAATAGTCAAAGACCAGAATCTTAATCTTGTGAAATCTTTTATGAATAGAATGAAACAATTTCATATTAAAATTGATTAAATATATTATCCTTGACGTACTTAGAAAAATAATTCTTTGATTTCAAAAAAATTCTTCGAACCAAAGAAAAATATTTGTTGGCTCTAAGTCAAAGAAAAGTTTCTTAGATTCAAAGAAATTTCTTTCGTTCAAAGAAATTTTTTTTGTTCTAATAGAAGCTTTCCTTTGATTTAAAATAATTTTCTTACCATTGAAGTTATTTTTGGGCCAATGACAAAAATTATGTTAAAGAAACGGTTTTTTAAATTTTAAAAATGTTTTTTTTTTCTATATAAAAAATTATTTAAAGTGCCTTTCATAGAAATTCCTTGACTTTTGTAAATATTTTTTTCGAAATCCTTGACTTTCCCTGACCAATAAAATACACTGATTTTCAGGTTTTCCCTCACCAAGAATCACCAAATAAACGGATCAGTTATTACTTTCTAATAAAAATAAAACAATTTTATAAGAAAAAATATGAATTGAAGGAAAAATTAAGTTGTAATATATCGAGCCATAAAAAGTGAAAGATCTTCCGAAGAAATAAATAAAGACCTTCATACATAAAACGAGAAATTTTCAAACGAAGAAGAACAATTTTCTTTTTAATAAAAGACGAATTTTCAATTAAAAAAGACGCATCTTCCACCAGAAATTAAAAAGTTACATTTTAACTTTAAAAAAATAATTTTAAAACGAAAAAAAAATTTTTACAACAAAATAGTCAAATTTTCAACCACAGAGATATACTTTCAACAACAACAAAATAAATTTTTACAGGGTAGTTCAATTATTACCTAAGTAGTTGAATTTTAAATTAAAAAAGAACAAAAATTTAATTTTCTACCAAAATATTTGAATTTTCAACCAAAAAGGATAACCTTTTAACAAAATTGTTATATTTTCAACCAAATAATGCAATTTTTAACTAAACATATCGTGAAGAGGAAGAAACTGCAAAAAAAAATGAAATAAAAATACAATGCAAATAAATTACTGACAATATTATATTAGGGAGACCACAAAACTTAATTTTCAAAATTTTATACCGGAATAAAACAATTTCAAAATAAAATTTGAAAAATTTCAAATTTAATATCCTTGACAGTTATTTAAACTGTCTCTTACAGATAT
The DNA here is from genome assembly GCA_011634705.1 of Andricus grossulariae. Taxonomy (NCBI): domain Eukaryota; kingdom Metazoa; phylum Arthropoda; class Insecta; order Hymenoptera; family Cynipidae; genus Andricus; species Andricus grossulariae. The sequence continues at coordinate 20,908 of JAABKJ010003788.1, forward strand.
TTCTTGACTCTTACAAGACTTTTTTTTCAAAATCCCTGACTTTTTCTTGACAAATAAAATTTCCTAACATTTCCCTGATATCCACGTTTTTCCTCAACCACGGCCACCCTGCAAAGGTATCAGTTATTACTTTACAACAGAAATAGAACAATTTTGCAAGAAAAGCCTGAATTGAAGTAAAAATGAAGTAAAAATATCTCGAGCCATAAATAGTGGAAGATTTTCCAAAGAAATAAATGAGAGCCTTAAAACATAAAATTTAAATCGTTATTGCACGATAGTTTGATTAATCTCTCGCACGTGAGCATTATAGCTTTGCTGCTCTGGTCTATCTATACTCCCGGATTTAACGCCAGGAATAATCGGATTAGCAATCCATGTTCATTAAAATACCACTATTTGTACAAATAAAAATGATAGGAACATTTCTCCGGCGTCGGGCGTTTAATAAATTCTCAATTTCTCGAATGCCGATATTACGAACGCGCATGGGAAAGGATTAAACTTTCGATACGTACCGAGTTTCATTCATGATGGTCTCTGGATTGCGTGTGGAACTTACGAACTTGGAGCACCAAGTGTGTGTCGGTAACTCAGGAACGGATTGATTTTGCAATATAAATAATTAATAAAATCTTTCTCAATAACTTGTGGGTTTCTTTTCACGCGTTAAAATTGGACAATTTGAATTTGAAATTGGAAACGATTTTAAATTGTCCAGTTTTTAATTCATAAGTCGAAATCTTTCAATTTTAAAAACGTCAAAAGAAACCCATAAGACATTGCGAAAGACTTTATTCTCAAGGAGGTCAAATTTAAATAATCTTGAACTAAAATTGTTTGGAAATCGAGAATGTCAAACTTCACGACCCAAAATGGTCTAAAAACAGAGGAAATAGGGTAATTTTTCACGAAAATAGGATAATATATTCTTTTAAATAACATTAATCATTCCTAAGAATTTGCATCAAAGAGATGAGTTTTCAAACTAAAAATTCGAATGTTTTAGAAAAAAATCGAACTTTTAAACCCGAAAATATAGACAAAATTTTAACAAAATAGTTACATTTTTTAACAAATAGTTGAATTTTCAACTTACAAATATGAATTTTCAACCGAATGGTCGAATTTTCAAAGAAAGAAAGATTAAACTTCAACCAAACACAGTTAAATTTTCATCCAAATAGTTCAATCTTCAAGCGAAAAAGACGAATTTTTTAGAAGACAGTTGCATTTTTAACCAAGAAACATGAATCTTCAGCCAAGAAATTTTTTCTATCAAAAAACATGTACATATTTCCAATCCAAAAGGCCGAATTTGTTATCCAAAAAGACGAATTTTTATCCAAAAAGACGAATATTGAACAAAACACTTACGCCTGAATTCAATCGTGCTTAACCCACGGATTAATTTATTGGAAGAAAAGTAATCAGTGTAAAGTGATCTTTTTATTTAACAAAGTATCTATAGTGAGTTTATCTTAAAAAATTAATTTAAGTAGGTGTGTGCGCCTACAAAAAAGGGTTTCGTAGCCTATTAAGACATTAATTAAGTAGTTCAAACCTCCACCTCCCATACGTTCCCTCTTCAACTTCCCCTATCCTCACTTCTCCAGCGAACACTCCCTCTCTCCACACTTCCCAAGCTAACACTCCCCTTCCCCTCCCCTCATTGCACCTCACTTTCCCTCTCATCATTTCACCTCGTTTCCCCTACTTACCCTCCCCTCATTTCCCCTACTTACCCTCCCCTTATTTCCCCTACTTCATCTCATATCCTTTCCCTTCACTTCCCTTACTTCATATCCCTTCATTTCCCCTCACTCCCCTTCCCAACACTTCCCCTACTGCCACTCTTAAAATTTCTCCTCGCTTCCCCACCCATAATTTCCCCTCACTCCTCCTCATTGAAAAAAGTACGACGGACGGACATTCGATCGAAACTATATAAGGGGTTCTGCCCGGATCTGCCAAACCTAAAAAGTGACTAAAAGTGATTTGAGGGGGAAAAAAGTGACTAGAAGTGACTGTGTACCAGCCCTGATTATTCTGGACAGTTACTTAAAGTGCTTCTTACATAAATTCCCTGACTTTGGCAAATTTTTGTCGAAGTCCCTCACTTTCCCTGACCAAAACAAAATTCTTTGACATTTCTGATTTCCATGTTTTCCCTGACATGCGGCCACCCTGTAATGAAAATTAAAAAAATGAAACGAATTATTTTCGAATGTTTCTTGCTCTTGAAAGAATTTAGCTAGAGATATTGCATTTTTTCGGTGATCTTTATGCTTTAATTCAAGGAAAAAATAGCCTTTGATAACTAAAATATTCCATCTCAGATTTCGTATTATCAATCCGCCCCTGGGACACCATAAATTTCAAAAGAAGGAAGGCAGTCATCAGTGCAAGATTCGACATAAGGCCGAACGAACGAACCCGTCTCTGTCTTTGACCAATTGCTTTTTCCAGACCGATCTTCTGCAGCTTCTCGCATACGCAACCGTCCAATGACTCGACTCCCAGGGCACAGGTAGAGAATGCGTGCCTGGCTAAAGTTTCTTCTTTTACATGTGTGCGTACACGTAACAGCAGCACACGTAGCCTCGTAAGTACCTCGCCTCCTCGTATCACGTTCAGAGATGAGAGAAAGAAAAGAAGAAAGAATGAAAGAGATCGAGAAAGCAAGATTGGAACTCTGGGAGAAAAGAATTCGACAAAATTCTGGGAGAAAATAACTCGAAAGAGTTCAAATAGCTTTCCGGAAATCATACATCTTTAAACGTGCGTCTTTTAAAGAAGAGTTGTCGGTTTATAAATCGGAGATCCTTAAAACATGTTCAAGAAAAATGTTATGGGATCTAGATTCAATCAATCTGAACTTGGGGCCGCAAGAATCTTTTCTTCTATAAAAATTATCAGGGTTCATTCAGTCTCAGAAACCACTGAGGGTTCAGTAATGTTATGGCTCAAGTAAAAGTTGGCATTCTTTAGAACTGAGGCGCCAATAAAACTCTTTTTGCGTATTCCTTTTTAGTTCGTTGATATCCGATAGATGGTAAATTAGAGGTGTCGACGTTGGGTCAAAAAAATTTTCTTCTATAAGAATTATCAGGATTCATTCAATCACACAAAAAACTAGGGGTTCGGTAATGTTGCGGCTCAAGTAAAAGTTGGCATCCTTTACTGAGGCTTTAATAGAACTCTTTTGAGAATTTTTTCTTAGTTCGTTGATATCCGATGATAGATGGCCAGTTACAGATGTCGACGTTAGGGCCAAGAATCTTTTATTCTACAAAAATTATCAGGGTTCATTCAGTCTCAGAAAACACTGGGGGATCGGTAATGTTGTGGCTCAAGTAAAAGTTGGCATCCTTTACTGGGGCTTCAATAGAACCCTTTTTCAGGATTTCTTTTTAGTTCTTTGATATCTGATAGATGGCATAATATAATGTTAATAATGATAATGTTGCGACTTAAGTAAAACTTGGCATCCTTTAGTGAGGCTTTAATAGAACTCTTTCTGAGGATTTCTTGTTAGTTCGTTGATATCCAATAATGGCCAGTTACAGATGTCGACGTTAAGGCCAAGAATCTTTTCTTCTATAAAAATTATCAGGGTTCATTCAGTCTCAGAAAACACTGGGGGTTCGGGAATGTTGCGGCTCCAGCAAAAGTTGGCACCCTTTCTTGAGGCTTCAATAGAACTCTTTTTGAGGATTTATTTTTATTTCTTTGATATCCAGCAGATGGCCAGTTACAGATGTCGACGTTCGGGCCAAGAATCTTTTCTTCTACAAAAATTATCAGGGTTCATTCAGTCTCAGAAAACACTAGGGGTCCGGTAATGTTGCGGCTCAAGTAAAAGTTGGCATCCTTTTTGAGGCTTCAATAGAACTCTGTTTCAGGATTTCTTTTTAGTTCGTTGATATCCGATAGATGGCATAATATAATGTTCATAATGATAATGTTGCGACTTAAGCTAAGCTTGGCATCCTTTACTGAGGCTTCAATAGAACTCTTTTTGAGAATTCTTTTTTAGTACCTTCATATCCGACAGATGGTCAGTTACCGATGTCGACGTCGAGGTCAAGAATTTTTTCTTCGCTAAAAATTATCGGGGTTTATTCAGCCACAGTAAACACTGGGGGTTGGGTAATGTTGCGGCTCATGTAAAATTTGGCATCTTTTAGAACTGAGGCGCCAATAGAACTCTTTTTGAGGGTTCCTTTTGGTCCATGGATATCCGATAGGTGGCCAGTTACCGGTTTCGACGTTGGGGTCAAGATTTTTTTCTTCTCTAAAAATTATCAGAATTCATTCAATCACAGCAAAAACTGGGTTTTCGGTAATGTTGCGACTCAAATTAATTTGGCATCCTTTAGAACTGACACGCCGATAGAGCTCTTTTTGAGGGTTCCTTTTTAGTTAGTTGATATCCGATACATGGCCAGTTACGTGTGC